>JAJIBD010034986.1:0-11640 GCA_021461705.1 Cryptotis parvus
TTACACTGAACTGCTAAACACTGACCCCACGTCCATGAATAACAGTACCGAAGCCAAAATTCCGCTCACTGTGGCTTCCTGTGCTGATCTACGCAGTGGTTTTCAAGCCCTGGTTTATGGATCAGGGGGTGTCTGCAGGCGAGGCGGGTATCATTGGACTCCCATGGAGTTCGCACCAGGGGCTCTAACAGGGGCTAATCGTGGGTGTTAGAGATAGGAAGCACCCAGACCCCCCCCAATGCCTGATTAAGCTTATGCTGTGTCCATGGAGAATGAGGAAATGTGTCCTCGTGGCCTTTTTGCTTTCCTCGCCTTATTTAGGCATTCACTTGTCTTCCCATTGTTGATCGATTTGTTCGAACGGGCACCAATAACATCATATCTCCTGTTGCAAGCAAGTGTACCCCAGGGGCATCTGCTTGCTCAGGAATAGGAAAGACCTCAACCCATTCTTTTCAGGTCATGGGAATAAGGCGGTGAATTGTTACTGGTTTAACAATTACTGGTAATTGTTATTGGCATATCAAATAAGACATGGGTAGCTTGCCAGGCTCTGCCGTGTAAGTGGTATACTCTCAGTAGAAGGCTCTCATCTCGGCATCTACTGATGAAACCTAAAGGGAAAGATCAGGTTTCTCTTTGGTGGAGCTCTGAGTAGCTGTAGAGTCTGGATGTTGAGAATGACTGCCAGCCCAGCTCTTCTCTCTGGTTCACGTCCATTCCAGCAAACTAAGCATTCTAGGGAGTCTAAATAGGAGACAGGGATTAACAAAACAACAGTGAATTCTAAATTTAGGCAATTTAAATTTAAGCATTTTGACAATAATAACAAGAGTTTCAGGTAAGCGGTTTCAGCACCAAAATATTTTTTTTTATTTAATTTTTTTTTTTTTCAATTACAAAGATATACAATTAAAAAGTTCATATTTGGCTTTTGGTCATACAGTGTTCCAGCACCCATCCATACCAGTCAGCACCAAAATCTTAAGGTCTTTCCCACCCTAGCGCCACTGTTTGGCTTTTGCTGGCTCAGTGCTGTGATGCTCAGGCAATCAGGAGGTTTACTGAGGCATTGAACTCCAGTCCTGCGATGCCAGGCTCTTGCACTTGAGCCATATCCTGGCCCAACAGTGGCTTTTAAATTCTGACATTGCCCTTCCATAATTTGGGATCATAATTTTATTTTGTAGCTAATGGTAATAGCATATTACAGTTGCCTTCCGTGTTTTTATTTGAAAGTAAAAACAAACTGTCTGTTATTCAAAATATGCTTGGGAAGGGCGGAGTGATAGTACAGCGGTAGGGGCGTTTACCTTTGCACACGGATGACCCGGTTCTATCCCCAGCAGCCCTATGGTCCCCTGAGCTCTGCCAGGAGTAATTCCCTGAACAAAGAGCCAGAAGCAACCCTCTGAGTGCAGCTAGGTGTGACCCAAAAGCATACATATGCTTATATATAAAAAGATATAATTTGCTGTGCTTTTTGGGTCACACCTGTGTGTATACACACACACACTTGTAAAAACTGCACTTGATGACACGTGCAGGTTTTTGCTTTGGGGCAAAAACTGATCAGGGAACTCAGATTGCCTTCTGGTGATGTGAACTAAGCTGAGCTGCCTTCGGGAATGATTTACTCAGCACAAATAAAATCCTATAATTAAGATTCTTCAGGAGATAAAACATATTTGACAAATCATCACACTGCTGCTACAACTTAAAGTAGCCCACCTGACTAGAAATTATTTATCATTTAACCGTTCAGATGTTTTAAAAATATTCCCAGGTTGTGGAGGGAGAAAGAGAGATCCATGAAGAATAAACTCTGAAGTTCAGGGTTTCTTATTACATGATTTTCTTTAAATGAAATAAAAATATTAGAAATTTTGTGTTCAGATTTTTGATGGTAAAAAGGAGATTTTGAGTTAAAGATCTAATTTGTGCATTAGATAAAAAAAACCTCAAGGCTGTTGGAAGTGTAGCCAACTGGGACACACTAAATGTTTTGTGGTGTTACTTTTATAGCATTTGATGAATACAGAAACATTAGAGCCAGAAGGGATATTGAGGACAACGTAAGGGGAGAAATTATCTGGGCGTTTTGAAGACTTGGTTGCTGGCCATAGGTAAGCCATTGTGCGTGAACTGGTATTTTGCATAAATTGATGTCAAAGTCAGCAACTATCACAGAAATCCTGACTGGTCCACTTTTTGTATTCCTCAGCTCACATCTCACTAGGCAGCACAAACAATGTATTCAGCAAATACTGTCACATGGGAGAGGTTATTTCTATAAACCTTACTTTGCTCTACTACTTGTATCTGGCTCGTCCGTGCTTGGCTTAGAGATAGACTCCTTACAAGCAAAGAATATTACATTTCTCCTGGCATTTTTCTGGAGCCTTGGGGAAAAGTGATTCCTAAACCAATCTGGCAACTCACCGTATTTAGTTATTTGGGGACCAGGGCCCTCAGTTCCCAGAGAGCTGAGCCCAGGTTGGAATTCAAGTCTCCTCCCCTTGGCCAAGATAACAGGGAGCATGTAAAAAAACAAAGTAAGTCACAAATCTAAATTCGGGGGGGAGGGAAGAAGAGAGGGAGGGAGGAGAGAGAGAGAGAGAGAGAGTAGAGAGAGAGAGGGAGAGAGAGAGAGAGGAGAGAGAGAGAGAGAGAGAGAGAGAGAGAGAAAGAGAGATACAGACAGAGAGACAGGATTAACAAACCAACTAAAACAAAGTATTATGTGAGCTGCTGGTCTTCTCTGTGCAGTTTCAACCTCTGTCCTCTCAGGAGCTGAATGCCCTGGGAGAAGAGACAGCTGTGGGGCACACATCTGGCATGTCACTCAACCCCAAAGCCGACACTCACCCTTGGTAAGTGCCTTGGGTGAGGAACTGCTGATTTCTCGGCAGTCTCAGATGAGCCTCACAGTCAACCTTCAGCCTTTTCTTACCACCACAGGCAGGGATATTTGAGATTGTGTTTTCAAATAGATATTGATAAACATTGATGTCGCACTTATTGTGTGCCCCCACTGGGAAACTGGTTTCAAATAACCTCTACCTCATAACAGCCTATGAGTTAGGAGCAATTATCATGCCCTGGGTAGAGAAGGAAATGTGGGACAGCCAGATGTGCCCAGGAAATCCCTAAAGAGTTCGGGTTCTGGCCCACTTCTGTGATGTTGGTCAACGCCTGTGATGAGCTGCAGTGTAGAGCTGAACTGAAGCACATATACATCACGGTTTTTGCTGTGGCATTTTAAAGTATCGTGGGAAATCTTGAGGATCGAGCATTCTATCTAGGCCCCATTTTTGGGTCTCCTAAAACTCTATCATTTTTCATAACTTATGATCCTCTCTCTCTCTTCTGCCAAGGACAGGGTTCTTACCCAAATGTGGTTTGAAAGCACTGTTGGCTCTGATCAAATTGCTGAAATTTGGCGAAATGAAGGCTTTTCTCCATTGAATGACACAATGTGCATTTAGTCTCCATGAGGTGGGAGAGAATGTCAGGGACACTGGTGCATCCACTGATTTTCTGCCTTTAATGGCTCTCTTTTCATCAATGTTGCTACTTTTTACTTTGCTGTACATTTTCAAATTATTATTGAGATGTATGAACTTTTATTCACTGAGCTAAGCTTTTTGGAAATATACATGGAATTATGCCAACCTGGGTGCAATGTATTGTCGGCCCTCCCGGGTCCCGACAGTGCCGGGAAGCGAGTTCCCTTCTACCTCGGGCCGGCGTAGGAATGGATGAGCACTCAGGGATCCGATGAGGTTTTAAAGACTTTTTACTTATCACAGGTTCAGGCATACAAATCAGCAAAAGGGGAAAAACCCGATGCTTAGGATTCTAGGCTAGAACCCCAGCCACGTGTAGGCCAAGATGGCAACCACCACGTGTGAAACTTCCCAGGGGAATAATCGCTCACAAGGTGAAATCCACTGGGAAGAAGAAGCCTGGGAGAGCGGAACCGGCTAGTTTATACCCCAGCAACTCAGACCTTCCTCCCATTGTTATGGAAAGCAGGGAGGGTCCAATGCCTTTAGGTAGTCCCTCCCTGCATCTCACCTAGGGCCTTTACTGTGCTAATGTTTTGAGCCGGAATGCCTTTGAAATGTAGAGAAGGGGGTTTCTTGAGATGGCATGTCACTGTACCAAAGATCAACACCAATGCCAGTTAAATATTTCTCCAAGCCTTCACAAGTCTCCTCTCTACTTCATTGTAGTTTTATATTTTATCAGGGAGCCATGCTTGTTTGTTTGGAAGCAAACAGCATTTCTCTCTGGTCTAATTACTTAGGTGTCCTTACGTGGCCAGGCTAATATGCTGGTAAGATCTAGCTAGTCCCACGATGATTGTGATAGCATGGAGAATATTTATACCAGCTAGTACAGCATACATGGTCAGATAAACTGCCACATTTAGACTACCCCCCTTATCTACGGAGTGATCTCGGGAGGCAATCCAGAGCAGATGCAGCGGCCCTTAGGAGTCCTGCAACAACTCCCCTGATTAGTTTACTAATAAAAAATTGAAAAGGTAAGAAATATTTAGTAATGTACAGAAAATTAAGATAAGAAAAAACAATTCCAATTGCAAAATGATAATACATGTTACTTTAGGATCCTAACTTGTTTTTGGACCCAAAGCAAAGTTCAAGATAAAGTGTTTTTAGCTGTCTGATTATAACGGACTATAGTTTGCATTGTCCATAATTTGTGAGAGTTAATTTGCTATATTTTATGTAAAGTCGGTGTCTGGAACAAAGTCTGTGGGGCTACTTCTGGAACAGCAATAGCGGTGATCATATGAGTATGAGTCTTTGGAGAGCAGCGATCAGGAACTCGTTGAATTGTCAGGAACACTGGATTGGGCTCTCAGGAACACTGGAACAAGTATCTCGAATTCTGGAACAGGAGTCTTGAGTGCTGGAACAGGTGTCGGGAACATCGGTGTGGTATCTTGAACTCTGGAACAGGAGTCTTGAGCGCTGGAGCAGGTGTCGGAACATCGGTGTGATATCTTGAACTCTGGAACAGGAGTCTTGAGCGCTGGAGCAGGTGTCCGGAACATCGGGTGTGATATCTTGAACTCTGGAACAGGAGTCTTGAGCGCTGGAGCAGGTGTCTGGAATCATCGGTGTGGGCGCCTTGCAGGGGCTTCTTCAGCAAGGGAACATTGGCACCGTAACTGTACCTGTAGCTTAGGCGAGACAAAAACACTTTTCGAGGTTAATCACAAGTAGAGATTTTAAGGCTTTGTAGGGATCCAAGTCTGGGATGGAGAGAAGAATATAAAGAAGCTCCAACATGGGTGGAGCAGGGGAAATAAGTATGAGAATTGATGATTTTAAAATTGATAAATCTAGTGGATCAGCAGTGGAGTTGATGAATGTAATAGAGGTTTGTAGTGGTCAGAAACTGAGAAGGTAGTAGTTGAGACATAACATAGACACAACATTAATCACAAACATAATGGTGGCCACCACATGCACACACGCATCACATACATTTGATCGATCAATATCTTACAGCTGTATATGTGACCCATTTAGGGTGATAAATGGTAACGAGTCAAGCGCTTCATAAATATAAAGCCGGCAAATGATGGTGAGAAAGTGTCTTTTCCTGTGAATAGAGCATTGGGAAAAAATTAGTTTTGCAAATTATTAAATTTTTAGCGAGCACTGTTTTAGGAGTCTCGGAGTATTGAGCACTGTGAAGCGCAGGTTTACTGGATTCGGAATATCTCATCCTGTGAACAGAATCATTAGAAAAACAATTTTTTATTGATTTAGCAAACATTTTTGTAATGAGCACTGTGATCAGAGTCCACCCATTTTCCACCTTTTTTTTTTTTTTTTTTTTTTTTTAAGAAAGAAAATATTTAGGCTGTAAGGCAAGATATTAGACATGAACCATGATTACAGACTGCAAAACAAGATAATTATTAAAAAGGAACCAATCCAGGAAGTTTAAACAGCAACTTGCAATTTAAAATTTAAGACTTTATATTGAAAGAATTAATTGTTTTCTGATTCTTGGAGGATTCTAGTCTTAACAAGTCGCAGAGGGACCCAGAGTTTCTTGGCAGGGTTATCGTTTTGTAGAAATGAAAGCATAGCCTCTTCCCCGAATGAGGAGGTGACCTGCAATCCATTTATCATCAATTTTCACCCAGATAGGTGAATTGACTGTTTTTTTGAGTTTGCATATTTTCTTGAAAGTGACGCTCAGCCGAGGTATAGGGATCTCCTTGAGGTATATTTAAGAAGTTTAAGGTAAATAATGTTAAAGATAAAGAATCCATTGGAGGCATGCTTGTTTTTCGTTGCTTTAATAGCTGAGTTTTTAAGTGTTCTGTGGGCACGCTCAACTATTCCTTGTCCTTGTGGATTATATGGAATTCCTGTAATATGTTTGATCTGCCATTCCTCGCAAAAAGGATTTGAAGGTTTTGCTGGTGTAAGCAGGACCATTATCTGTTTTTATGGTATGGGGAATACCCATGACGGAGAAGCACTGGAGTAAAAATGAACAAACAGATTTAGCTCTTTCAGACGTCATAGGAACAGCCCATATGAACCGGGAATATGTATCGATGACCACATGAAGGAAAGGTTTGTTGGGAAATAAGTTAGTATGAGTTATATCCATCTGCCACAATTGGTTTGTCTGTAAACCTCGAGGATTTGCTCCTGCTACATGAGATGTACAATGTAAAGGAGCACAGACAGGACAGTTGCGGACAATTTGTCTAGCTTGTCTCCATGGGATGCCATGGTGTACATGAAGGCGGCGGGCATTTGTATGCTAGAGTCTGGTGCTCTTCCTCAGCTGATTTAAATACTGGTGCTGCCAAGAGATCTGCTGCTTCGTTTCCTCGAACCATTGGCCCGGGAGTCGGCTGTGAGAACGGATGTGGGAGATGTATATAGGGAATGTTCTATTTCGGAGGAGATCTTGTAGTTTATGGAGCAGCTCCTGAATTATAGGATTATGGGCATTTAAAGAAGCAGTGACAATTCCAGGGAAATAAACCAACTACATATGCAGAATCACTCACCACATTACATGGGCCAGATATATGGGATAGTAAATGTATCAGGGTGGCGGGAGTTACACTTGTTGGGCAGATTTATAATTTGTATGCACAGTAGTGGTCAACGAAGGACCTGTAATTCCACCCTTCCTGATGAGGAGCCATCAATATAATACACTGGAGCATCAGGAATGGGAGAGGAGCCGGACAATGGTGGAAATTATAAAAGGTGTCCTTTTCAGAAATTCCCAGGTTTTTTCCAGCTGGGTAATGATAAGATATTTCTCCTGAAAAATCTGCTAAAGCTGTCTGAAGGATTTCACTGAGTGGTAAAACAGCTTCAATTTCTTTTTTAGGGTCAGGTAGTACAATTACATGGGGATCATGTCCAAGTAATACTTGGGTTCTTGATCTTCCCTTAATTATAAGATTAGCTATCATCTCAAGGTAAGGTGTAGCAGTACGATTCTGCTTGTTATGTAAGTAAACCCATTCTAACGGTCCAGATAATTGGGCTATAGCAGCAGTTGGAGACTGGGAGTGTTGAAGACCAAGAACCATACCTTTTCTCCGGGATTAAATCTGGAGAGGTAAGATTTTTTGGAAGCCGATTCATGAAAAAATCTAATTCCTCTTGAGCTTTAGGAGTTAGCTGCCTTGGGCTATTTAAAAGCAGGATCACCTTCAAAGGGTGTGGAACAGGTTACTGAGCTCACAGTTAGGAATACCAAGGGAGGGCACCCAGTTGATATCCCCAGCAGTTTTTGAAAATCATTCAAGGTTTTGAGCCTTTTCTGACTAATGGAGATCTTTTTGAGGACGCACTGTAGTGCGGTCAAGAGCATAGCCCAAATATTCATATGGAGGCTGCATCTGGATTTTCTCCGGAGCTACTTGTAAGCCAGCCTCTGGTAAAACTGTCATTACATCATTATATAAATTCTGGAGATCTCTGGAATTATCACAAGCTAGCAGGATATCATCCATGTAGTGGATGATGTATGCACCTCAGGAAATTTAGCACGAATGGGTCGCAAAACCTCATCAACAAAGTGTTGACACATCGTAGGTGAATTAGTCATTCCTTGGGGCAATACTGTCCACTGAAACCTACGTAAAGGACCTTTATGATTAATGGAAGGGACTGAAAATGCAAACCTTTTCCGATCATCTGGGTGGATAGGTATGCTGTAAAAGCAGTCTTTTAAATCTATGATAATTAGCGGCCAATCCTTAGGAATAGCTGCTGGAGAGGGGAGCCCAGGTTGTGGGGCTCCCATGGGGTCCATAGTAGAATTTACATTCCTTAAGTCAATCAGCAAACGCCATTTGCCTGATTTTTTCTGTATTACAAAAACAGGAGAATTCCATTCTGAAAACGTTTCCTCAATATGTCCTAATTTCAGCTGTTCTTCCACTAGATTTGTTAGCGCCTCTAACTTTTTGGTATTGAGGGGCCACTGTGGTGTCCATATAGGTTTGTCAGATTTCCACTGAATACGGATAGGTAGTGGGCGCTTAACCACAGCGGCCCCAATTAAAAAAAGGGTTACTCCGGTGTTAGGCTTATTATGGAGAGCTGGAATTGGTGCTCGACGGGAATTGGACGAGGTATGTGGATTACTGCCCCCACTGCTTCAGCATGTCTCGACCCCCATAAAGTTAAAGGCATAGGGGCTATATAAGGCTGGACCATGGCTACATTCCCTTCAGGGCCAATACACGGCAGCCACCTGGCACTCTGTCGGAGAAGAGAGGAGGAGATATTGCCTACCCCGCTCAGGCTATGGGACACTTTCTTTAGGGCCCAGTTAGAGGGCCAATACTTGGTGGAGATTATGGATATGTCTGCCCCTGTATCCAACATGCCTTTGAATTTCCTTTTATAAATTTCGATGGGTATAACCGGCCGCTTGGCCTGAGAAATTCTGGCAGTGTACCCAACTAGATAGTTAGCAGGTGGCTGGTGGGCTTGGTTCTGTGTGGCTGCATAACCAACAATGAAGTTGGCAGAATGGTTGGTACTGTTTAAGCCACCAGCTGTAGGGTGTTCGGACTGACTACACGGATCCTCAAAAAATAATAATAGTTTAGCAAGTGGTTCCCCTTTTTTAAAAGTCCATTTAGTTGGCACAGATATTGACAGTATTATCTCTCCATGAGATTCAGGATCCAGAAGTCCGAAATGCACCATAATTCCCTTAAATTTCAGCCAATCGCTCCCCTGAATTAAACCCATACTACCTGGGGAGCAGGTCCTTTTATCCCTGTTTTTAGCATGTAGGGGTCTTGACTTGGGTATATTGTGACAGTCTTGGGGCAGAGAATGTCGAGACTGCCACTGCCTGATGGGGGTAGGCCAGAGAGCATTTATTGACTGTAATTCTGTGGATTCTGATTCGGAGGATATTGGGCAGGTGGAATGAAGGAGAGTGCCCCTGGATTCAGCTGGGCCTTGGGCTGGCCCCCCCACCCAGTTTCCGCATTAGGGGGAGGCATAGATGTTATTTGAGCCTGCGGAGCTTGTGGAACCTGGGAGGGGGCCCATGTAACATTTCCTATAAAGGGATTATTAGAATGTTGCCCTGTATTGATAATTGTAGAAGATGGGCAATCTGTACGGGTGTGTCCCTTCTTTCCGCAGATAAAGCAGGTTATCTGTGCAGATGAAGCCTGAGGCTGACTTCGCCTCCAAGACCGACAGTCTCTGGCCCAATGTTTTCCTTTTCTGCACCTTGGGCATGGTCCAGGTGGGGCCCTTCGAGGGGTGGAGCTGCGATTATTAGAATAGTTTCTCCGATTATTGTTTATCCTTTGAAATTTATTGCTTCTCCCCTAGAGCTGTCTGACTTGTTTCTCTCCCTAGAGCTGTCTGACTTGTTTTCTCTCCCTAGAGCTGTCTGACATTTCATCCCTCTTCTGATCCTCCTGCTGTATGGGATAAGCCTCTATATCATCCTGTGTTTTATGGGAGGTTAAACCGACATTTGTACAGGCCTTTAGATACCCCCATGAGGTCAGCCTTTTTCCCTAATACCATATAGTAATGCTCGACATTTTTGATTAGCATTCTCATATGCTAAGTTTAGTTTTAGGATTTCTTGAGTGGTTGGGTCTTGAACCTGTCTTTGGATTGTTTCACATAATCTCCCAACAAAATCAAAGTATGGTTCATCACGACCCTGGTAAATTTTGTATAGCTACCTAGAAATTCTGGGTCGGAACCTACTCTTTCCCACGCCTTTAATGCTGTCTCCGAACGAATTTTAAAAATAGGTTCAGGTATACAAATCAGCAAAAAGGAAAAACCCGATGCTTAGGATTCCAGGCTAGAACCCCAGCCACGTGTAGGCCAAGATGGCAACCACCACGTGTGAAACTTCCAAGGGGAATAATCGCTCACAAGGCGAAATCCCACTGGGAAGAAAAAGCCTGGGAGAGCGGGAACCGGCTAGTTTATACCCCCCCAGCAACTCAGACCTTCCTCCCATTGTTATGGAAAAAGCAGGGAGGGTCCAATGCCCTTTAGGTAGTCCCTCCCTGCATCTCACCTAGGGCCTTTACTGTGCTAATGTTTTGAGCGGAATGCCTTTGAAATGTAGAGAAGGGGGGTTTCTGAGATGGCATGTCACTGTACCAAAAGATCAACACCAATGCCAGTTAAATATTTCTCAAGCCTTCACAAGTCTCCTCTACTTCATTGTAGTTTTATATTTTATCGGGAGCCATGCTTGTTTGTTTGGAAGCAAACAGCATTTCTCTCTGGTCTAATTACTTAGGTGTCCTTACGTGGCCAGGCTAATATGCTGGTAAGATCTAGCTAGTCCCACGATGATTGTGATAGCATGGGAGAATATTTATACCAGCTAGTACAGCATACATGGTCAGATAAACTGCCACATTTAGACTACCCCTTATCTACGGAGTGATCTGCGGGGAGGCAATCCAGAGCAGATGCAGCGGCCCTTAGGAGTCCTGCAACAATGTATAATCAATGTATAACATACATTGATTCATCAAGTTAAAGACCTCATAATGCAACTAATTTAAAGTTTGAAATAATCTATATTTTATTTTCTATTTCAGGCTACTGTCGAATACAGTGGTTTGTTCAAAGCAATTTAATGAACTATACTACATATACCATAAAATTTACCCAAAGTATGAAATTTAGTGCCTGTTAGTATATTTGCAGTGTTGTGACTTTAGTTCACAATCTAAATTTAAGATATTTTATCAGATCCACAGGCGGTTAATCCTCCTCACCCAGGTAACCACTCATTTACTTTCTCTGTTTATAAATTTGTCTGTTCTGGGTTATCTCACATATCAGGAATGTAATACAATATTTCAACATGTGTTTTATATAGAAAATCCCATCTGAGCGGTATTATAGAAAGTCATAATAGGAACATGACTAGCCATCAAGTAATCTGTATTTAGAAAAGAAAAGGCTTTATTTAAAAAGACTATAATAACTGGGGAGAACACTTTGATCTAAAAAAATGTGCAAGAGTTCCAAAATCAAATAGAAAACACTTTTTATAGAGAGGAGTAAGCAGATAAACATTTAATTATTTTATTTT
>JAJIBD010034988.1:0-27076 GCA_021461705.1 Cryptotis parvus
TCCAGGGGCATCTGCTTGCTCCAGGAACATAAAAAGCCTCAAATCATTCCATCAGGTCATTGGAATGAGGTATATAATTGTTACTGGTATTTGGCGTGTCATATACGACACAGGCTCTGTCATGCGGGTGGGATACTCTAGTAGTCACCTGGAAAACTCGAGCAATTATTGATGAAACCACGCGGCTGCAAGCTGGGCTGTGATAAACTCTTCTGCTGGGTGGAGCTCTGAGGAGAGGGGAGTCGGATGTGGAAAATTGCGACCCTCATGGAGTGGGGATTCCTCTGACTTCTTGCGAGGCTCTGGTACTATTGCTTCAGCCCTATCCTTATATATATAGATATATAATTTTGCTGGACCTATTTCTGTATTGAAATTTTAAAATATTTTTTATTTTATTAAATTGCATTGATTTGAAAATGCTAAACCAAACTGATATTCCTGGAAAATCTTGCTTGGTCATGATTTAGCATCCCTTTTATATATTACTTAGATTTGTTAACATTTTGTTTAGAATTGTCGCCTCTGTATTTATGTGGAGGATGTGTATTTAGTTTTATTTCCTTGTAATATAGTAGCTTTGGTAGTCATCAAGGGTGGTCACACAGCCTCACCCTGGGGTAGTTTAAGCGGATGATCTCTGGGATGCAAATGTTAATCTTTTCACTCCTAAGATGTGCTCACATTCTGTTGCCTAACTCAGCCACCATAAAAGGACAGAACTCATTTTCTCTGGCTTCATCTCAAGACCAGGACACTGTGTTTCCCAAATTCTAATTTGGCTCAAATGTTTTTTACCTACTAGTCCTTTTTTTCCTTTCCTCCTGCTATGCTAGAATCACCATTTTCAACAGCCTAGAGAAATTCAGAATTCATTTCTCTCAGTGGGAAATCCTCTGTAAGGGAAGTGATTACTGGAAGCTTTTTTCCCCCACCATGCG
The DNA here is from genome assembly GCA_021461705.1 of Cryptotis parvus. Taxonomy (NCBI): domain Eukaryota; kingdom Metazoa; phylum Chordata; class Mammalia; order Eulipotyphla; family Soricidae; genus Cryptotis; species Cryptotis parvus. The sequence continues at coordinate 942 of JAJIBD010034988.1, forward strand.
GATCCTTGAACAAATGACCATGATATTCTTAAGCGATTAATTTTGTGCAGGATGCAATCCTTGGAACAGATATGTAGACATGGACGATAGATGTGAATGATACTGATATGAATGGAGATATATGGGGAGAGCCACGGATAGGAAGATGGATAGCGCTTGTCCATTTCAAATCTATATTTTTATGGCTTTGAGTCACAGTACAAATGGATAAGAAACTCAGCCAGCAGCAAGTGAATATCATTCCAACAGGGAGATTTATTACTGCCTTTGGGGAGTAAATCACAGCTGATATTCTGGGCTGAATTTCTCTGTGCACACAATCTCTCTCAATCAGATCATCTAAATATAGATCAGAGACGAGTCATGGTTCAGCATTGTCAGAGGCCATGAGCTACCATCTGGGTTTTCTGTGTCCTTTTCAGAGGCCAGGGACTTGAGCCCAACATGCAGCTTCTTGAAGACCAAGTACATAATTAAAGGGTGTCATCCCTTGGTGATTCTGCTGAGAAGTTCAAGCTGCTGTAAAACTGCGTCCCCATTTGTACTTTAACGTAGGAGAATTTAAGCCAACATTCTGCTGTCCTTTTATAAAATGTATTGTTCCTCACATACTATAGTTGTGTTTTTTTCCTTTTTGTGTCATATACAGCAATGCTCAGGGGTTAATCCTGGCTCTGCATTCAGGAATTACTCCTGGTGGTGCTTGGGGAATCATGGGATGCTGGGGATCGAACCTAGGTTGGTCTCATGCAAGGCAAATGCCCTATGCATGCACTATGTTATCTTACTGACCCCACAACTCTTTATTAAGTTTTCATCTGTGATTTCTGATGAGAAGCAATCACATAAACTCATCTGGTTGATATTTCTTTTCATGACTAGAGGAGTTGGGACAATCTTTTGGAAAGAAAAATAATCAGGAAGTCATGAATGTGTTTCCAGGAATAGAGCACATGCCTTGGGTGTATTAAACCTTGGGTTTGACCCCTGGTGTTACAGGACACCTCTGCATCTGCCCTGGATTGCCTCCTGCAGGTCACTTCATAGATAGGGGGGTAGTCTAAATGTGGCAGTCTTATCTGACCATGTATTCTGTACTGGCTGGTATAAATATTCTCTCATGCTACCACAATCATCGTGAGACTAGCTAGATCTTACCAGCATATTTGCCTGGCCACGTTGGATCTCTAAGTAATTAGACCAGAGAGAAATGCTGTTTGCCTCCAAGCAAGCAAGCATGGCTCCCTGATAACTCAAAGGCAACTAAAATACAAAACTACAGTGAAGTAGACGAGACTCTTGTGAAGGCTTGGAGAAATATTTAACTGGCATCAGTATAGTCTTTGGTAGAGACATGCCATCTCAGAAACCCCCTTCTCTACCCTATAAAGGCATTTCCAGGCAGATCTTGGCTCAAAACATTAGCATATAAAAGGGCCTAGGTGAGGTGCTGGGAGAAATTACCTGAGGGCATTTGACCCTCCCAGCTTCCCATAATAGTGGGAGGTCTGAGTTGCAGAGGTATAAAACTAGCCTGCTTACGTAGCCAAACTGGATTTGATCCCCAGAATCCCATATGCCCCCGAGCACTGCCAAGAGTTAATTCCTGAGTGCAGAGCCAGAGCCACTGGGGATCACCGGGTGAGATCCAAAAAGCAAAAATAAATAAAGACACCGTACATGAAGTGCGTTTATTAGCTATAAAAAAACTAGCTTGCTTCCTCTCTCGCTCTCTCTTTTTGGGCTCTCTTTTTGTGGGCTCACACTCTTCTTGGGAGTCTTGTCTTTGTCTCCCCTTTTTACAGGGCCTTAACACGTGGTGGCCGCCATCTTGGCCTACATGTGGCTGGGGTTCTAGCTGGGAATCCTAAGCACAGGGATTTTCCTATTGCTGATTTGTATGCCTGAACCTGTGATAAGGAAAACATTTTAAAACCTGCACTGGATTCCTAAGTTTTCATCCATTCCCGCTGGCTTTGGAGGTAGGGAACTCGCTTCCTGGTACTGTTGGGGACCCGGCGGCATCCCGACATCCTGGCATTACATAATGCCCACTGATAGCACTGCTGGAAGCAACCTTAGAGGCACTGCAGATAACTAGGTCTGTGAACCCCACAACTAACACCAACAACAGAAAGATTTTCTCAAACTTGTCATGTTTATCAAAATAAAAGGAAATGTAAGTATCGGGTATTTGAGTTTAACTACCTTTCTATACTTTCATAGCATGTTGTAATTGCTGCTATTGATATACACATTTAATCATTCAGAGGGTCAATCATTAAGATATATTTCCTGTATATGCTGGTATGCTGGTCCAGAGACTCTCAGACATGGGGCAGAGCGGTTCCTTGCTCTCCCTGTGCCCAGCCGTTCATGAGGCAGTCGGGGAGGCATGGTGGGTTCCAGCCTTGGCCCACCACCCGGCAGAACCTCACAACAAGCCAGACGACCCCCCCCCCCACTCCATGGGCGCCGCCATTTTCCACATTGGACTTCCCTCTCATCAGAACTCCACCCAGCCGACCAGCCCATCACAGCCAGGCTCGCGCGGCCCGGCCGCGGTTCATCAATAAAGGCTTTATTTGGAGGTGTTTATAGAGTATGCCTCCCACACGGCAAGCCTAGCAAGCTGCTCGTGTTGTATTTGATATGCCAAATGCCAGTAACAATTATATTAGATCATTCTCATGACCTAATATAATGGTTTGAGGCTCTTTATGTTCCTGTACCAAGCCGATGCCCTTGGCTCTACAGCATGTGACAGGACATATTGAGATATTACTGGTGCCCGCTCTAGCAAATAGATGATTAACGGGAAGATAGTGATCGTGATCGTGATCCTGTATATGGTCTTCACGCACACTTTCTTCCTAGGTGTTGAGAATGATTAGGCACTTCTTACTATGTTAATGACATAACTTTTGGGGAAACACCTAAGGATGGAAATGGGTTGTTAGGAAACCAACAAGAAAAGTAGGTGGGGCTTTTTTTTTTTTTTTTTTTATTTTTGGGTCACACCCGGCAATGCTCAGGGTTTCTCCTGGCTATGCACTCAGGAATTACTCCTGGTGGTGCTCGGGGGACCATATGGGATGCCGGGGATCAAACCCAGGCCGGCATGGGACAGCCCGTGCAAAGGCAAATGCCCTACCTGCTGGGCTATCGCTCCGGCCCAAGAAAAGTAGGTGGGACCTTAATCTTGCCTCCTGACCTCCAGGTAGGAAAGAGGGCTTAAAGGTTGAGTTCAATTATCAGTAAGAAAACATGCTTATGTAATGAAGCCTCTATGAAAATCTGAGTGGTGGGAAGAGTTTTTGGGTTGGTGAACATGTGAAGATTTGGGGAGTGGTTTGCATGAAGAAGATATAGAATCTCCACCTGATTTAAAAAAATATTATTATTATTATTTTAACAATACTACCAGTGTTTATGCTTTTGGTGTTCACTGTTGATTTGTTTTCTTTGCGTCATTTGTAATAAATTGGTGATCTCATGAATGAAGGTGTTTCCTGAGCTCTGTTAACTGTTATTATAAATTAATCAAATCTGAGAAGTGTCCTAGGACCTTATGATTTACAGTCACTGGTCACAAATCCATATAATAGTCTGGACTTGTTATGGACACCTGGCATCTGACGAAGGTCTTGAATCTGTGGTGCTAGGGATAAAATCTGGGCCTCTCACATGAAAGCTTGCTAAGTTTCACCATGAAAACAAATTAAAGTATAAAGCTCATTGGTATGAATAAATTTATGTTCAAACTTAGAATACTCTAATACTGTAAAAACAACCAGTAAATAACCTTTATCCCTGGTATAAAAGTTAAAAGGCAGTTTTGCAATCACTATAGCTACAATAATTTGGTAATGTATTCACAGTATAAAAATGTGTGTGACCATCTGAGAATATACTCTGGGGGCCCAAAAACACACAGAAGAAATGCCATCTCCACTTCTATGACATTGTAGCACTATTCACAATAGTCAGAATCTGGAAACAGCTCAAGTGCCTAAGAACAGGTGACTGGTTAAAGAAACTGGTACATGTGCACAGTGGAATACTATGCAGCTGTTAGGACAATTGAAACTATGAAATTCCTTATAAATGAATAGACATGGAGAGTATCATGCTGAGTGAAATGAGTCAGAATGAGAGGGACAGACATAGAATTATTGCATTCATTTGTGCACTGTAAAAACACAACATGAGACTAATATCCAAGGATAGTAGAAACAAGGGCCAGGAGGAGTGGTTCAAGGCTGGAAGTCTGCCTCAAGTACTGGAGGAGAAGTCAGTTTGGAAAGAGAAGACCACAAGGACAAAGATAGCCGGAAATGATTACTCTGGATAAGAACTGCATGCTGAAAACAGGTAAAGGAACAGACATGATAACCTTTCAGCATCTGTATGCAAAACATAATGTCCAAAAGGAAAGAGAGAGGAGAGAGAGAGAGAGAGAGAGAGAGAGAGAGAGAGAGAGAGAGAGAGATACTAGGTTGGGGGAATGGAGGGAGGGAAACTGGGGACATTGGTGGTAGGAAATGTACACTGGTAGAGGGATGGGTATTGGAACATTATATGCCTGAAACTCTACATGAACAGCTCTTTAAGTGTGTTTCTCATGGTGATTCAATAATAAAAAAATAAAAATAAAATAAATGTGTGTGGCATAATAACAAGAATGTCGGAAGAACTTTGTATGCAGCTGAAGGTATGTAGTAAATTTGAAATAGACTATTACATCTATAAGAAATTTTATGTTAATCTCAGTAACTACAAAGAAAAAATCATAATAGTAGAAGCACTGAAAATAAAGGGAATTACTGGTACCGAAATGTAATTAAAAAATAAAGACATGAAAAGCACAAATAAGGAACTTCAGGATTACAGTCAGGAAAAAAAACCCTCAAAATAGCAACAATATGGGGCCAGAGCAATAGTGCAGCAGGTAGGGCATTTATTTGCCTTGCACATGGCCAACCCGGGTTTGATCCCTGGCATCCCATATGGTCCCCGAGCACTGCCAGGAGTAATTCCTGAGTATAGAGCCAGGGGTAACCCCTGCGCATTGCCAGGTGTGAACCAAAAAGAAAGCAACAAATAAGTCCTTACCAATAAATAATTATTTTAAATGTAAATAGATTAAATCCTCTATTCAAAAGACACAGATTGAATTTACAAAAAGATAAGATGGAACACTATGTGGCAAGCAAGATAGATTTGAAGAAGTTCTTAGACTGACAGTGAAGGGATGGAAAGATATACGTACTTTTTCCCCCACCATCCTTCATTTATTCTCTAATTTTATTTTAATTTTTTTAATTTTTTTTTTTTTGCTTTTTTGGGTCACACCCAGCAATACTCAGGGGTTTCTCCTGGCTCTGCACTCAAGAATTACTCCCGGGGTGCTCGGGGACCATATGGGATGCCGGGATGGAATCTGGGCTGGCATGGGCCTGCTGTGTGCAAGGAAAACGCCCTACCCGCTGGGCTATCGTTCTGGCCCCTTAAAAATTTATTATATCACCATCACTGTCTGTATCACTATCTTCCCGTTCATCATCGATTTGCTCGAGCGGGCACCAGTAACATCTCCATATGACCTGTCTCATGCAAGTAGAGCCCAAGGGCACCTACTTGCTCTAGAAACATAAAGAGCCTCAAACCATTCCATCAGGTCATGGGAATGAGGTCTATAATTGTTACTGGTATCTGGCATATCAAATACGAAATGGGTAGCTTGCCAGGCTCTGCCGTGCGAGTAGCATACTCTTGTAGTCATCTCAAAATCCAGCATTTATTGATGAACCATGTGGCTGCAAGCGGCCGCATGAGTCGGGCTGTGATCGTATATCACCATGCAATATATGATTACAAAGATGCTCATGATTGGGTTTCAGTCATGCATTTTCCTAGCACCGTCCCTCCACCAGTGTATATGCTCATGTTACCAAAAATGAGCAGATTGCATTAATGTCAGTTAGGATATTTTTGTCAAAGTCAAACATAAAATCCAGAGGAAATCACTCTATATTGATAACAAAGTCAAATTATCAAAAGAATAGTGAGATTATAATTATATATGCACTAAAATGGATATCCAAATTTTTTAAAATAAGCTTTAACAGAGCTGAAAGGAGATAGATAGTAATACAATAACTGTTGTAGGGGCTCCACTGTCCTACGTTAGATGTTGGATAGTTTATACAAACAGAAAGTCAATAAAGAAAAATTCCATTTGAATAATACTATGCATCAAATGGACATAAGAAATATAAATCATTCCACTAATAGTATTAGAAAACACTTTTTCTTGGCACTCAGGAGGATAGCATATTACCCATTACACTAATATTAGGAAATAAAATATGTTTAAGAAATTAAATCTTTATTATCTATATTTTTTGATAACAACATAAAACTAGACATTAATAACAAAATTAGAATATTCATAAATATGTGGAAATTTAGAAAAAATATTATTTTGAACATTCACTGGATCAAAGAAAATCAAAAGAGAAATTAGAAAGTATCTTGAGACAAATTAAAATGGAAATACAATGTATTGAAACTTATTATATAGGATACCCCACTTAACTGTCAAATCAATCCCAAGAAAGAAAAACAAAGACCCAAGAAGAATGTTTATAGGAATACATTCCTACAGTAAGATAAAAGAGAAAGTTCTTGAACAGCCTAATCTCAGATTTCAAGAAACTAGAAAAAGAACAAAATAAGTTCAAAATTAATAGAACTATATTTTTATTCTTTTTTTAAAGATGAGCAAAACTGGGACCGGAGTGATAGCCCAGCGGGTAGGGCATTTGCCTTGCACGGCCGGCCTGTCCCGGCCTGGGTTCGATCCCCGGCGTCCCATATGGTCTCCTGAGCACCGCCAGGAGTAATTCCTGAGTGCAGAGCCAGGAGTAACCCCTGAGCATTGCCGGGTGTGGCCCAAAAAGAAAAAAAAAAAAAAGGATAAGCAAAATTGATGAGACTAACCAAGAAAATCTAGGATTTGTAAAATTATAAGAGACTTTAAAACTGGTAATAAAAATACAAATAATTGAGGGGGGTGGAGAGCACCTTTAGTGCTCAGGGGATCTTGGCTCTGTGCTCGGGATCACATCTGGTAGGCTCAGGGGGCCATATGGGATCTGGGCATCAAACCTGGTCAGCCACAGCAAGGCAAATGCCCTACCCCTATGTTATTGCTGTGGCCCCAGGAAATGAAGTTACCACACCAAAGAAATAGTTACACCTCCGTACTTGCTGCAATATTAGTTGTTTACATTAGCAAAGATATATGAACAGCCCACAGCCCACGCCGCTGTCAATGAATATATGCGTGTAGAATTCAATAGCCATAAAAAGTAAGAAATACGTTATTTGCAGCTACTTGGAAGAAACCAGAGGATATTATGCTGAGTGAAATTAGCTAGGCAAATATTGAAAGACTGATGTTGATTGGTGTTATTTGTAGGTAGAGAACGCAAACAGCAGAGCATGCTTGCCAGAGGCTGCGGTGGCAGGGGAGAGTGAGGAGAGTCCTCTCAGGAGCTGTGCAAAGCTGGGCACACATCCAGGTGGAAGCTGGGCTTCCCTATCCAGGTGAAGCTCATGGTTCTTAGGGGTTGCTAATTACAGGACTGCCAATCAAAGAGGAAACGAAGCACTTTCAGGGGCAATACAAGTTTTTCTTCCTCCTCAGAAGTTTCTCTAAGAGCACAGCATGGTAGTCCGAGAAAACTAAGCTGGTTGATGTCACCAGGCAGACAGTTCACCAGAATGTCCCAATGCTAACGAGGCAGAATGCTTTAAATTTCTACCAATATAAACTTTTTTTGAGTTGCACCTAATGGTGCTCAAGGCCTATTCCTGGCGCCTTGCTCAAATTTCACTCACAGCTGGTGCTCAGGAGACCAGGGCCACCTATGCTAGGGCTCAAACTGAGTCTGGCCATGTGCACAGTAAGTGCCTTAACCTTGGTACTTTTCTCCAGCACACAATATGTGTGTTTTATTGGGAGCCAGAGACAAGGCTTACACTATCCAGCAGTGTGAGTTTGGATGGAACTCACTCTCTGTGGCGTTGCTCCGAAAACAGATTGCCAGAGTGTCTCATATTCCCGAAAATCACTGGACATGCCAATTCGTTTCATAAAATACACAAGTTAGAAAAATTTAGGAAAACACCAAGCTCCAGCACATGTGAAAATGCATTAGAAGAGCCAGAAGGCATTTAGCCAAACATACTGCTGTGTCCGGATTTTTGAATAATCATCTGCTTCTTATTCATTGTTTTCCAACAACTTGTAAGGGATAATTAGTACAAGACTGAAAATTTTAAGAAAATTCAGAAAATAAAACTTAAAATTGATAAACTAATTTTGATATTTTCATATTCATAATTTTGCTGATTAATATTTTTATTAGCAAAAAATTAATGCCAGTGTCTTTCAGTTTTTGCACTGAGCACCTTGTTCAGGGCAGAGAGAGGGATGTTATTTGAAAACCTCTAGCTGAATGGTAGGGGTGAGGGTTGGGTAGGAAATCCTCCTCCAAGGCAGAAAAAAATTCTGCCTTTTGACTATTTCTTTTTCTTTTTTCTTTTCTTTTTTGGGTCACACCCAGCAATGCTCAGGGGTTACGCCTGGATCTGCACTCAGGAATTATTCCTGGTGGTGCTTGGGGACCATATGGGATGCCAGGGATCGAGCCTGTGCAAGGCAAACACCCTAACTGCTGGACTGTCGCTAAAGGCATCTTCAAAGATGAAATACCACTAACAAAACAACTAGAAGCAAAGATAAAAATATGGGACTACATAAAACTAAAAAGCTTCTTCACCTCAAAAGAAAGTGACCAAGATACAAAGACAATCCACAGAATGGGGAAGAATATTCACCCAATACCCATCGATAAGGGGCTAATATCCAGGATATATCAGGTACTGGGAGAACTTGACAAGAAGAAAACAGTCAACCCCATCAAAAAGTGGGGAGAAGAAATGAACAGAAACTTCTACAAGGAAGAAATTTGAATGGCCAAAAGGCTTATGAAAAAATGCTCATCATCACTAATCATCAGAGAGATGCAAATCAAGACAACAATGAGATATCACCTCACACCACAGAGACTGGCGCATATCTAAAAGAGCAAGAACAACCAGTGCTGGCATGGATGCGGGGAGAAAGGGACTCTCATCCTGACTCTTTCGTCTTATTAGTCCCCTGGGAACTGTACTTTGACGTCCTGCTATCTCACATGAATGCAGAGGCAGGTTCTAAAGGGAGAGATACAACTAACACTTCCAGATACAGCCTCAATTTCCTATTATATGGTGACTCTGGAAAAACAAAGATCACTTCATGTTTCTCATCTGCAAAATATCACTAATATTTTTTTTTTTTTGGGTCACACCCAGCAATGCTCAGGGGGTTTCTCCTGGCTCTGCACTCAGGAATTACTCCTGGCTGTGCTCGGGGGACCATATGGGATGCCGGGGATCAAACCTGTGCTGGCATGGGCCGGCTGCGTGCAAGGCAAACACCCTACCTGCTGGACTATCGCTCCGCCCAATATCACTAATCTTTACTCCACTAACATCACAAATCTTTCTCATGAAAATCAACTGAACTTACAAATTAAAGGTTAATTTATTGCTTTGCTTGAGGAGTATCTCTTTATTATTCAATCTACCCCTGGGTCAAAAGATGATGCTGAATTCCTTATTTTCTGCAGTGTCACTAATCTCTCGAGTGATTTCAGGTACCAGAAGCCGGGCTGAGAACTCTGGTGTTTTTTCGGAGTTGGGTGGGTAACCTCTCCCCAGTACATTCCCCTAACCCATACTCCAGAAGCCCCGGCAGCCCTGTCCACCTTCCACATCTGCCTCTTTGGCCTGACCATAGATCCGAAAGAGTCTGGACCATGCAACATCTCCTCAAGCAGCAATAGTTTAATAAATTCATAGACAACGTCAGATCCAACAATGCTCACTGTACTGAACATTGTATCGCTGTCCTGAGTAATAGTACAGCGGGTAGGGCATTTGCCTTGCGTGCAGCCAACCAGAGTTTAATTTCAGCATCCCATCTGGTCCCCCTAGCACTACCAGGAGTAATTCCTGAGCGCAGAACCAGGAATAACCCCTGAGCATCGCTGAATGTGTCCCCAACAGTAAAACAAAACAACGTTCACATAAATTTATTTTCTAGATCTATTTATTTTATTTTATTTTTTTTTGTTTTTTTTTGGGGGGTGGTGGTGTCACACTCGGCAATGCTAGGGGGTTACTCTGGCTCTGCACTCCGGAATTACTCCTGGTGGTGCTTGGGGACCATATGGGATGTTGGGATTGAACGCTGGTCGGCAGCGTGCAAGGCAAATGCCCTACCCACTGTATACTATCGTTCGGGCCCAAGATATATTGATTTTAATATTGAAATTTTGTTACTTAATCAATTTAAATCTTAGCATTGTATCAACAGTTGCTGCTATTTTTTTATAGAAAATTTAAAAAAAGATAATGATGAATTCCTTATGGCAGCTGTCTTTTCATGCTGGGCCTCAGTGATCCAACCTCCTGAGGTTCATGTTGTGTGTAACGTGTACCCCAGTTGTACCTGAATTGTTCTGGGACCAACAGGCTATTTCAGGAGAAGATTCTAGTGCCGTCTGTATTGGTTTCTCTCTCTTCTCTCTGTTGCTGTTTCTCTGTCGTTCAGTATTTCTCTTTCATCAAAGCTGCCATGTTGTCTCTGGGAAGCCAAAAAGTGTTCTCTGGACACCGCCATGTATGTGATCTTGGCAGCAATTATTCCTTGCAAGCTAATCTTCCAATCTTGTTCAGGCTGTTGCAACTTTAGTTAATTGCTTGACTGAAACCTAGTGAGTGAAATATCCAGAAAGACTAATCTAAAGCCATTCTAAGATATCTGAATGTCTAGATCTTTAGGAGCTAGTAAATGTACCCCTAGCTGCGGAGTTTCAGGGGTAATTTGTTGTGACTAACAGATGACTAATATATTCTTCAATACAAAATTATGTGTATTTCCCCATAGAATCCCAACAAGTGTTTATTCACATTGTGGACAGTAAATTTAACAAATAGCTGGGAAGTAAGAGTAAAAAAAGAACCACTAGGAAAACCAAGTAGACACAGCACACTAAATTAGCTTTCCTTCTTCTAAGGCTCTGCCTGCCCTGGATGAGCACACAAATGTGTTCTGTGTTCCTGGATTGCCAATAAGCGTGCTTACAGGCAGGCTTCCTCCCCACGTTGAACTACTCTTCCCGGTGAACTCTATCTCACATGTGACTTACATGTGAGCCTGTATTTTGCATTCTAGTAAGTGATGGAAATATAAGCAAGCATGATTTTACTTTTGTTTTTGCTTTTTTTTTTTTTTTTGGGGGGGTCACACCCGACAATGTTCAGGGGTTTCTCCTGGCTCTGCACTCAGGAATTACTCCTGGCGGTGCTTGGGGGACCATATGGGATGCCGGGATCGAACCCGGGCTGGCATGGGCCGGCTGCATGTAAGGCAAACGCCCTACCCGCTGGGCTATCGCTCTGGCACCAAGCATGATCTTACTTTGAAGAGTAAATGATTGTTACATCTTTCATTAAGTTAACACCTGTGGCTTCCTGTCTCTCTCTCTCTCTCTTTTTCTTTAATGGGGAAAACGCACTTAGAAGTGCTTAAGGCTTACTCCTGGCTCTGAGCTCAGGGATTTCTCTCCAGGGGTACTCAGGGAACCAGATGTGCTGGGATTTGAGCTGGTATTGTCCATGTGCCATACAAGTGCCATACGCCCCAATCTGTCTCTCTGGACCTATGGCTTCTGTTTTTAAGACATTTCCTTTTCCTTCTTTTTATTCTGAGCTTTGTCCTTTGCCGTGGTGCATTATGTGGAGTCTGAGTACAGATAAGGAGTTATGGAGACTTGCAGGCAGCAGGCAGCAGCTAAGGCAATCATCCTTATGCAGTTTCCGGAAGTTCCCAGGGGGTGGGAGACAGAAAGAAAGTTGGGAAGGGAAGGTGGAGCCCTGAGCAGTATGGAGTCGGATCTTGCTGCCTCTGATTGAGGGGTTAGATATGTTCTGAAGTAGCTTTTCACCATGGAACTAAGCACACATCTATGGCCCAGAAGTCAGAAAGACCAAAAAGGAGTTCCCGGTACAGTGAGCAAGAGTCATAGGGTGTAGCTTCACATGAGTACGCACACCCACCCTGAATATACTACAGAAGAACTTAATATCAGGCCTGGCCAGGAAATGAGAAGAAAATTCTGGGAAATGCAGTTTAGTCTAAGCAGGTTCTGCCTTACAATGTTTCAAAGTATTAAAACAGGTCAAAACCAGAAAGGTTCCTCTCTCCAAATGTGATTCTTCTAGTACTAGATAGCATTATGCAAATATTTTGGTCTTGGGCCTTTAAAAATTATTATTATTATTATTATTATTATTTTTGCTCTTTGGGTCACACCCAACAATGCTCAGGGGTTACTCCTGCTCTGCACTCAGGAATCACTCCTGTCGGTGCTGGGGACCATATGGGATGCCAAGGATCGAACCCGGGCCGGCATGGGCTGGCCGCGTGCAAGGCAAATGCCCTACCCGCTGAGCTATCACTCTGGCCCCCCATGGCCTTTAAAAATTATTGAGGATCTCACAGAACTTCTGTTGATGAAAATTATAGCTCTCATAATTATAATTTAGAAATTAAAACAAAGAAACTAAAAACTGTTAACTTATGTTAATATCAAAACATCTAATGAAAATAACTTCTTTCTCAATGGAAAATGTTAGTAAGAAGAGAGACATCATTCTATATTTTTCAAGTATATTTAGTGTCTACCTTCACAGTAACTATTGCCGTTATTTTTTTTTTTTTATTTTTTTTTGCTTTTTGGGTCCACCCAGCAATGCTCAGGGGTAAGTCCTGGCTCTGCACTCAGGAAATTACTCCTGGCGGTGCTTGGGGAGCATATGGGATGCCGGGGATCGAACCCAGGTCGGCTGCGTGCAAGGCAAACGCCCCACCCACTGGACTATCGCTCCGGCCCAACTATTGCCGTTATTGACTAGATCCCACGGGATGTCAAAAGATCACATGGCCGCCCACCTACAAGATGGTCAGACTTCTTCGTCAAGACCCTGAACGAACTGTTTGAGGCTCTTCATATTTCTGAAGCAACCAGATGCCATTGGGCTACACTGGCACATGATAGGGTCAAATGGAAATGTTACTGGTGCCCGCTCGAGCAAATTGATGAATAATGAGATGTCAAGTGATCAAGTGATCAAATGACCTTCACAGTAAACAGCTAGATTCTCAAATTATGCATCTGTTTTGTTGGGATGCAGTCATCCTCAGTCTCTGGAAAATTCTACAATAGATTTATAAGAGAACAAGAGTGAAAAAGGCAGATAGCATATTGGTATTACTGTGAGTTATCATAGTTTTACCTTTATGGACCTCTAGGAAAGATCAGGAGACCCTGATAGGTGGCTGGACCACCCTTTGAGAACCACTGCACTGGGGAAACCATCATGTTATGATTTGGATGAAAGGCTGGGAGAAACATGTAAATGGGCAATGGTGGGTGTAAGATCAGGTTCTACAGAGCTTTTGGTAATCCACAAGTGGAGCATGGAAGAATTATTTGAATAATTTAAGTCTAAGTAACATGGCAGTGACTTAGTGTTTGTATTTCTTTTACCATTCCAAAGATTCATTATGATATCCAACTTTATTTTCCTGTGTAGATATTAATAGTAAGAAATGAAAGAACTGGAAACTAGAGAAAGAAAGAGCTGGGAAGAAGGCCAGCTGGGAGGGCTATTAGAGTTAATCTCCAAACACGCCTGTTCTGGAGTTGTCTACACTTACTTAGTGAGGCCAGTCCTAAGAGCACTCTGGACCTGAGGCCAGGTTCAACACAGTCTCTGAGGGGTACATAGTGGTGAAAGAGTCCCTGGAGAGATCATAAACATCAATATGGATATTTACATTTTTTATCACATCCTTGTTATGTTTGTTAGGAAAATGTTAAAACAAAATTTGTTTTGATTTTTGGCGCTACCCAGTGGTTCTCAGGGCTTATTTCTGGCTCTGCACTCAGGGATCACTTCTGGTGGGGGTTGGGGGACTACATAGGTGCCAGGGGTGGAAACTGGATCAGCTGTGGGCAAGGTAAGTACCTTACGTGCTGTATTATTGCTCTGGTCCATTGAAAACAAAGAGTTGCATTATTTGTCTGTCTGTCACTGAGGTTTACCTGTATCTCAAAATATTTTTTTCAGTACTTTCTAAACCCTTTTTTCTTCTTAAGTTGATTATAAAGCAAGACACTATGCCCAGAAAATATGAAAATAATTGTCAGAAAGCTACTCCCCCAAATGATAATAACTATTTGTAAAAAATTTTATAATAACTTATAATAATTTTTTTGGGTAAATTTATAAATCTGAAACCACCGCCGCCTGAGAGAGCCCCCAAAGTAATGAGAATATAGCACCCTCATGGCAGAGCCTGGCAAGCTGTCCGATGTGTGTTCAATATGCCAAATCCAGTAACAGAAATGTTTATTTTCCTGACCCCGAAAGAGCCCTTAATATGGCAGCAGTAAGAAAGGCAAACAAGCAATGCCTGATAAAATTTCATGGCCATCCTAGGCTGCCAAAACGAAGAAGGACTAAAATGACTGTCTGTACTTTCAATGCACGTACGCTGGCATCGGAAGCATATATTGAGGATCTGATGCTACAAGCGCAAAAGATCAAGTACAACATCATTGGTCTGACTGAGACGAGGAGGCATCAGTTGCATCATGCTGTATTTGACACCGGAGAAGAATTGTTCCTTGGAACATGCGACAAAAAAGAGGCATTGGTGGCGTTGGTGTCCTTGTCAACAGGAACATGGCCTTAAACATTGATTCATTTGAATGCCTAACAAACCGAATAGGACGATTACACTTGAAGAGATGTGGCCCACTGCCAGCAATTTCTATCTTCATTGTCTACGCACCAACATCCACATACAAAGAAGATGAAATTGAGAAATTCTACACGGAATTGGAGGAGTTCTATAAAAAAGATCACACCTTCTACAAGATCATAGTTGGTGATTTTAATGCCAAGATAGGACCAAGAAGATCGGCTGAAGAACTCCACATCGGGACCCATGGCCTAGAATGGAACGAACAGGGTGAGAGACTATCTGAGTTCATCAAGTCCACCAAGACCATTCATGGGAACTCACAGTTCCAGAAAGCTGAAGCGAAACGTTGGACATGGGAATCTCCTGGCGGACAGTTCCACAATGAAATTGACCACATCATCTTCAATCGACAGTTTTGTCTGACCGATGTGGCTGTCGTCCCCCAAATTCCAAACAGGATCAGACCACCGTCTCCTTCGTGCAAAATTCTACTTCCCGCAATGGGGAGAAAAGGCTGCAAAGTTTAAGAAGAGAACTCCCAGAATGACCACCAACTGGGAACTCTTTGGCACCATTGCAGCAACATGGGAAGATACAATCATTGATGACATTGATGAAGAATACAACCAACTGGTTCGGCACCTCTATGATTGTGCAAAGAATGCGTAGAGAGAGAGACACACAAAAGGACGCCTGTCTTCAGAAACTCTCAAGCTCATTCACCAACGTGGCAAGGTGCGAGCCTCAGCCTCAGGCGACCAAATGCTAATGTCCAAGCTTGCAAAGCGGTGCAGAGAAGCAATAAAGGAAGACCTCTTAGACAGAAGAGCAGAAATACTGGAAGATGCAGCAGAAGCCGGGAAAAGCATTTGCACCGCCTGCCTGTCCTTCGCCAACTATAAGACCAAGATGAGTGCCCTCCGACGCCCTGATGGATCGATCACATCTTCCAGAAAGGCAATGGAGAAGATTATCCAGGACTTCTACTCAGATCTCTTTGATAACCAGGTCCACCTGCCCACATACCAAATTCCACAGGATGGATATGTCATTCCCAACATTCTCCCTTCTGAAATCCGACATGCCATTTCGTCGGTAAAGAAGGGAACAGCACCAGGCCCAGACAAAGTCAGATCTGAACACCTGAAAATCTGGCGTCGGTATTCATCAATACACTAGCTCTGCTCGTCACACGCTACCTGTCCAAATGCAAGGTGCCCTCCCAATGGAAAACCAGCAGGACAGTTCTACTGTTCAAGAAGGGAGACATTCACAACATCGGCAACTATCACCCCATCTGCCTGTTGTCCGTCATCTACAAGCTGTTCACCTCGAGTCATCCTGAACAGGATTGGCAGAACACTAGATGAAGGACAACCATGCGAGCAAGCTGGCTTCTGGAAAGGATTCAGCACAATCGACCATATCCACACAGTAACCAAGCTCATTGAGGTTTGTAGGGAGTACAAGATGCCGCTCTGCCTCACATTCATTTATTTATGAAAGCCTCTGAAGCGGTCAGGACAAACAGGACATTCAAACCAAATACATCAAGATCCTTTGTGAACTGTATTACGGATTCACAACCAGTATCTCACCATTCTACAAGAAAGTGATCATTGATGTCAAAAGAGGGGTTCGGCAGGGTGATACCATTTCACCAAAACTCTTCAGCACCACCCTCAAGAACATCATGCGGCAATTAGAATGGGAAGGAATGGGAGTGAAGATAGATGGTCGGCAACTACACCACCTCCGCTTCGCTGATGACATCGTTCTAATAGCACCAAATATTAGCCAAGTGGCACAAATTCTGGCTGACTTCGACGGAGAATGTGGAAAGATAGGTCTACAGCTGAATCTAAAAGAAAACCATGTTTATGAAAAATGAACTAGTTCCGGGGGCCCCAATGGAACAGACTTCTCTGAATGCAGCAGTTATGTGTATCTAGGTCGAGAAGTCAACATGATGAACGACCTACAACCTGAGCTGCGCAGGAGGAAGAGAGTGGCATGGACTGCCTTCAAAGGCATTGAAGAAATAGCTAAAAGGACAAAGAACCTCCGACTCCGGGCACATCTCTTTGACTCTACTGTTCTCCCTGCATTAACATATGCCTCAGAGAACTGTGCCCCTACGAAATCAGGATGAGAATGCTATTCGGGTCTCCCAGAGAGGAATCGAAAGAGCTATTTTTGGAATAGCACGCCTCACTCAAGTGAGAGAAGGAATCTGGAGTTCTGACCTCCATCGCTATTCCAGAATCAGGGATGCCGTCTTTTTTGCCAAGGTATCGAAAATCAGATGGTCTGGACATGTAATGCGATTTGGAGATGACCGCTTGACTAGAGCCGTTACCGACTGGATCCCATGGGATATCAAAAGATCTCGTGGCCGCCCACCTACAATATGGTCAGACTTCCTTGTCAGGACTCTGAAGGAATGGTTTGAGGCTCTTCATATTCCTGAATCAACCAGATGCCATTGGGCTACATTGGCACGTGATAGGGTCCAATGGAAATGTTACTGGCGCCCGCTTGAGCAAATCGATGAATAACGGAATTCAAGTGATCAAGTAATCAAGTGACCTTTATTTGGGAAAACAGTTCTATGAAAGATCAGTATTTTCTTTTCATCATGCCCTGGATCTCAGCTCAGTTTCCAGAACTGGATGAGATTGGAAAAGTACCAATATATGGTACCAGACATCCAGACATTGTACATACTCACTTTTTTTTTTTTTTTTTTGTGTGTGTGATACCTAGCAATGCTAAGGGGTTACTCCTGATTCTGTATTCAGGAATTATGCCTGATGGTGCTTGGGAGTTCACATGGGTGCCTGGGAATTGAACCTGAATGGGCCGCGTGAAAGGCAAAAGCCCTACCTTCTGTACTATTGCTAGTCACATTTTTAACACCATTGTTCTCACTGAGACTTCATGAAATGAAGATAATGCCATATTTAAAGTTTCATTTAAATAAACTCTTCAAATGGAATATTACCTTATTTTGAATGAAAATTATAACCACCCCAATTATCATATATTTTCTGCTTCTAAAATGGTTGCAAACTTATTGGATCAAAATTGGTTATTATATTTAGAAATAATCGCTAAATATATTAGAAGATGCTAATAATGCTGTTCTAGTCATTTTACGTGCCTATGTATGTGTACAGTAGAGCATGCCCACTTTTACATGCATGTAAAACCACAGAAATAGAGCATTTTTAGAGTCTTGAAAAGAAACTTGTGTCCATTCTAAGTGTTTTGGGGAGTGAATTTTTTTCTTTATTCCTTTGCTTGGCAGAAGTGCTGAGTGGTGCTTCTGTGATGCGGGAGCTGAGTAATCTCTCTTACTCTGCTGGTATCTCCCACAGACATTTTCTTCCCCATCAGTGTGCCCAGAAGGAAGAGCAGGTGCCTTTGACAGAGCTTTTGAGTTCCAGTGAGCAGTGAAAGGATAACTGACTGCAAGGAAATGTAGCATTTATTGGCAGGGGCAGTTGTCCTTACCTTACCTTTCTCCCAAAATCCTAAGTCAAGGATAGCTTGATCCCTTACTTCCAACCTTTACTTAGGTTTCAAGGTAAGATGGAGTATGACCCAGGGATCCAGCCCTTAAGGCAATTTATTGATCATCCTGGAGTCCCCCGGTCTGTAACCCATGTTTCCTGAAAATCAATTTCGCTGCCTCCAGGTCTACCACAGGCCTTGGCACCTATTTGCCCAGTGGGAACCACATTCAGAAGGGCTCAGTCTTGCTGGGCTAACCCAGGTTTGGCTGCTGTGAATCCAGCTTCCTGGAGCACACTCTTGTCTTGAACATTCTCGCACCCTATGAGCCGACTCTCACCCCCCACTGCTCCCTGCACTCAGGACTCTGCTTTGCTGTACACTTTCCCAAAGAACATTGCTAATGCCTCTCAAACTGGTCTGTACCCCTCTGTGTTCCTGTCAGGGTGCCTCAATCAGGGTGCCCATCTAACTACATGACTTTAGATAAGTTCTTATGCTTCAATGAGCTCATAGCTTCTTCATCTGGAAAATGAACATGTGATGTGCAGTCTCTTGTTTGAGAGTATTAAAAAATCATTAAAATTATTTAGCTCACTTTTAAATTTTCCAAACTTTTTTTGGTTTTGTTTCATTTTGGAGACATACTCAGTAGTGCTCAGGGCTTACTCCTGGCTCTGAGCTCAGGGATCACCCTGGTGGTGCTCCAGGAATCACAGGAGGTGTCAGGGGTGTCAGGGGATCAAACCTGGGTCTGCTGCATGCAAGGCAAGTGCTCTGCCTGGTGTACTCTCTCTCTGGTCCTGAATTTTACAGACTTTTGTAGGAGAGAAGAAGGTGAAGGTAACCTACTTTAAAATTCATCTGCTCAAACTCTTTCCGTTTTTTGTTTGTTTTGGGGATATGCACAGTGAGGCTCCAGGGATACTCCGGGGTCAGAACTTCCTGGCAGTGCTCAGGGGAGCACACAGTGCCAGAGATTGAACCTGGGCCTCCCTGCACACAAAACATGTGCTCTAGACCACTGAGCTATCCCTCTGACTCTCTTCTGCTTTTATACCCTCCACCCCTGAAATTCTTGGTTTCTGGACAGTCTACATGATATCATATGACCGGAAATTATTGGGTCATCTAGTACGGGACCATGGGCAGTTTGGAGCTGAGAAAATGCAACATCTTTCCTGCTAGCCCAGTTGCTTTTTATCACTCCTGGTAGCTCATTTCTTATGTTCAGAGGCGCAAATGGTGATTAACTGACTGATTCAAAGGAACTTAGTTACTTTTTTCTTGCCAGGTCACACCCAACAGTGTGTGGGATGTTACACAGTGCTGGGGACGACGATGTGCAAAATGAGTGCTTTAATCTCCAGCCAAGGAAATCGCTTTTTTTGAAACCAAGTCATTCCTATCTCTAGGATCCCTGGGTCAGGGACTCGGAACTCTGGAGTCTTTCAGCCCAATGGGAAAAGATTTGGCATTTGGAGAAGTAGTTCAAGTTGGTAAAAGACACTCCTTCCCCCTGCCAAGATTTACTATCACTCTATATCAAAAGACTGCAGTGATCTGCATGGGAAGGGCTGACGTGGAAAAGGAGCCCTCACTCACAATTGGTGAGAATTTTCTATTTCAATTGGTTAAGTCTCTATGGAAAAATAGTGTGGAGGTTTCTCAAAAAAGTACAAGTAGATCTCCTTTATGAAGTCTTAGTATCTCTCTTCAAAACATAAAAGCATTAATTTGAAGATATATGTATACCTATTTTCATTGCAGCACTGAATAAAATAATTAGTATATGGAGATGACCCAAAGCTAGATGATAGATGAAGGGATAAAGACACTGTGGTATTTGTACTTAATGGAATATTAGGCAGCTGTAAGACAAGATGAAAACATGCAGTTTGCTACAACCTGCTTGGAAATTGAGGACATCATGTTAAGGGAAGTCAAAGGGAGAAGAACAAGCACCAGATAATTTCACTCATCTGTTGTCGGGAGCCGCTGGGGTCCCCAACAGTATCAGGATAGAAGTTCTCTTCTACCTCCAAGGCCGCCGGGGAAAGGATGAAAACTCATGAGTCCCAAGATCCAAAAAGGCTTTTAATAGTACAAAAGCTCTACCACTGCAATTCAATATAATGAAAGAACTCTAGTTCTGGTCAGAACTTAGACCATACAAAAAGCCCAAGTCTCCCACCAAAGAGAGAGGATCTTACCTGAGAGGAGTCCTACCCTAAAAGAAAGAGAAAAGGAGAAAGGGCCTCAAGTCAGTCCCAATATACACACCAAAGTAATCCTATCTGTGTCAGGGAGGGTCCTGTCATCAAAGAACCATAAATAGAGTGTAGAAGGGTGGTGCTACACCCTATTACAGGTATAAACAAAAGATTATGCCAAGGACTAATTCCTTCCTACATAAGATTATCTCTTATGTAAAACACTGGAGAGAGGGGCTGATGTAAAGTTATACATCTTAATTTCATGGGCTTCATGTAATCTAGATGGTACCCACAAGGTCCTTCTTAATTATTATCTGCACCAGGTTGATACTGAGTGTCTTGTTCTCCGTATACTGAAAGGGTCACGCTCCGCCAACTTGAGGGGCAAACTAGTATGATCCTTCCTATAATCTTAAAGATAGTCTCAATGTAGCCAGGGTGGTAGTCTCTTGGTAAATTCTAACTGTCCCACACTGGGTGCAGTGGGTATAAAGAGGAGCTGTGCCCAATCTAGAAAACATAGAAGTCTTAGTAGATGTATAATAAGTCAGAAGTTATTCAGAGTCAAGGTGACTTCTATAACTGCCACACTGATACAAACACTATGTATCAGTGTTTACATAGAAGAGAGATCTCATTAGAATGAACCTTGGCTTAAGAACATGTAAGTAGATTAAGCTGTGAGTGGGTAAAACAGAAAAGCTCCCAAACTAGCTAAGCCTGTCATCCAACAAGAAAAGCAAGGGTATGGAAAACAATCCTTTCCCTCTACATTATTGGACTAACAATGCCAAGAAAGGTGGGCGATTCCATAGCAGACTGGAGGGAACATGCAGGCATTGGTGTAGCATCTTGGACATTATCATAGTTAAATTTAAAAAAAGAAAGAGTTTGCTAAGAAGTTTTTTGAGGGGTGGCAGGGGGAACTTGGGACATTAATGGAGGGATGCTGATACTGGTAGTGAGTTCAGAGTTTGAACATAATAAACCTGAAACTCTACTATTAACATGATTGTAAATAACTGCATAATTAAAAAGTTTTGAAATGACTTGTAATGAATAACTGAAACAGAATTTTGTTTGACTACATTGCTTCATTCCCAGCTCTAACCATATGACAAAATATCTCAGGTTGAAAACTAATACAGAAAAAGAGACCCAGGTATCTGGAATTTTTCACCTTTTCTCAAGTAGAACAGCTAGCCTGGGCGGTCTTGTGGAGCGAGTTTGACAGTGATGACTGACACTAAAATTCAAAGGGACTGTCCTGAGTCATAGACACTTCCAAGCACTCCCTTGCTGTTTTGTTGTGGTCTTTTTAAGGAATTTTATCTTTTGAAATCATTTTATATTTACAACATTTTGTGAAAGGTGGTACAACAATTTCACTGTTTTTGCATTCCTCTCTTCTCTGTGTCTTTTCAAGATTGTTTAAGAATAAATTTGATGTTCTCTTGGTAACTTTCCACCAGGGGCAGGAAGGAAGGGCAGTTAGGACAGAGAAGGGACCACTAAGACAATGGTGGTTGGAAATGATCACTCTGGGCAAGAACTGAGTGTTGAAAGGATGTAAAGGGATATACATGATAACCTGTATTGCAAACCATAATTGCCCAAAGAGGAGAGAGAGAGAGAGAGAGAGAGAGAGAGAGAGAGAGAGAGAGAGAAAGCACCACTGGTGAAGGGATGGATGTTGGGCATTGTATGTTTGAAACCCAATCATGAGCAACTTTGTAACTATATCACTGTCTTCCCATTGTTCATCGATTTGCTCAAGTGGGCACTAGTAACATCTCCATTAGTCCTGTCACAAGCAAGTGCAACCCAAGGGCATCTACTTGCTACAGGGACAGGAGAGCCCGAAACCATTCTTCAGGTTATGGAACTGAGGTCCATAATAGTTGCTAGTCTTTGGCATAAAAGGTAAATAAAACACGGTAGCTTGCCAGGCTTTACTGTGTAGGTGGTATAGTGTAGGGGAACGCTGCCGGGGTCCCCAACAGTGTCAGGACAGAAGTTCTTTTCTACCTCCCAGGACGCCGGGGGAATGGATGAAAACTCACTAGTCTGGCGCAGTTCCAAAAAGGCTTTTAATAGTACAAAAGCTCTTCAGTACAAAAGCTCTTCCACAGCACTCCAATATAGTGAACAAACTCTAGCTCTGGTCTGAACTTAGACCATACAAAAGAGCCTAAGTCTCCCACCAAAGAGAGAGGATCTCACGAGCTGAGTCCTACCCAGAAGAAGGATCAAAAGGCCAAAGAGCAAAAACCAAAAAGCAAAAGGCTCAAAGTCAAAGCGAAAAAGCCAAAGCTGAAGGGGCTTCAAGTCAGTCCCCTTATATACACCAAAGTATCCAGGGAGGGTCATGTCAACAAAGAACTCTAAACAGAGTGTAGTGCCACACCATATTGCAGGTATAAACAAAGGTTACACCAAGGACTAATCTCTTCTTCTGAGATTATCTCTTATGTAAAACACTGGAGAGAGAGGGGGCTGGTATAAAGTAATACATCTTAACTTCATGAGCTTCATGTAATCTAGATGGTACTCACAAGGTCCTCCTTATTATTTTCTGCACCAGGGTGATTCTGAGTATCTTGTTCTCATGTACTGAAAGGGTCACACTCGCCTGCTTAAAGCAAACTAGTATGATCCTTCTTATAGTCTTCCTATAGTCTCAACGTAGCCAGGATGGTAGTCTCCAGGTAAATTCTAACTGTCCCACGCTAGGTGCAGTGGGTATAAAGAGGAGCTGTGCCCAATCTAGAAAACATAGAAGTCTTAGTAGATGTATAAGTCAGAAGTCAATCAAGGTGACTTCTGTAACTGCCACACCCTCTAGCAGTGTTTACATAGAAGAGAGGTCTCATTAGAATGAACCTTGACTTAAATAGATTAAGCTGGGAGTGGGCAAAAACAACAACACTCCCAGAATAGCTAAACCTGTCCTCCAACAACTCTCCTTTTTGTTTACAAAAATATAAAAATACAAGTATTCAAAATAATATATACAGGGGAGTGATACAGAAAAGGAACAATTCCAATTACAAGGTAATATCATATGTTGTCCCAATGTCTGAATTCATTTTGAACCTAGTAAAGTTCATAGTAAAATGTCTCTGGCTGTTTGGTCATAACTGACTACAGCCTGTATCGTCCTAAATTAGTGAGAGTCAATTTCCCATGAAGTCACATCTCTGGAACAAGGGCCGAAGAACTGATTCTGGAACAGCAGCATTGGTGAAGACAGGAATGAGTCTCGGGAGAGCAATCATTAGGAGTTCGATGTATTATCAGGAACACTGGATCAGGTTTCAGGAGCACTGGAACAAACTTCTCAAGCACTGGAATAGGTCTCTGGAACAGCGGTACAGGCATTTCACAAGGCATCTTCAGCCAGGGAACACTGGCACCAGTAACCATACCTATAACTTAATTTTAGGTGAGACAAAAACACTTTTCATAATTAGTCACAAATAGAGATCATGAGGGTTTGGCAGGAATCCAAGTCTGGAATGGAGAGAAGAACATAAAGAAGCTCCAACGCAGGTAGAGCAGTGAGATAAGTATGAGAATTGATGAATCCAAAATTGATGAGTCTAATAGGTCAGTGAAGGAGCTGATGAATCCAATTGAGAAGGCAGTAGTTTAGACATAACATAGATACAACATTATTCACAAACATAATGGCCACCACACGCACTCACACACACACACACCTTGTGAAAGAAAACATAAGGAAAAACTTTTTTGCAAATTGTTAAATTTTTGTAGTGAGCACTGTTTTAGGAATCTCAAGTATTGAGCGTTGTAGCACAAGTTACTGCATTCCACCATCTTAGCCTGTGAACAGACTCATTAGAAAAACATTTTTTTCATTGATTTGGAAAACTCTTGTAATGAGCACTGTGATCAGAGTCCAAAGCCTCGAACATCATAGAAGGAATCTGCAGCAGCCAAGTTCTTTTCCTGTAAATCTCGAACAAAAGCATTACAAATCTTTATTAGTTGTTAGCAGATTTTGATATTGATCACCATACTTGGAGTTCACCCTTTTCCCTACTTTTTTTATTTATTTATTTATTTATTTATTTTAGTTTTTTTACCTGTAAACAAAACATTAGAAAACTCATTAAGTTTTCAAACCTTGACACTGAACATCATACACGGGAAACCATTTCATTTTTCTTGAAACATCAGAAAACTTCATTAGTCATTTCTATACATAAAAACCTTAGAAAATTCTTACAAAATACCTTCTCCTTGAGAGTTATTCACATGCTCTCACCTTTTTTTTTTTTTTTTTTTTTTTTTTTGGGTCACACCCGACAATGCTCAGGGGCTACTCCTGGCTCTGCACTCAGGAATCACACCTGGCGGTGCTCGGGGGGACCATATGGGATGCCAGGAATCGAACCCAGGCCGGCACAAGCCGCCACGGCAAGGCAAACGCCCTACCCGCTGGGCTATCGCTCCGCCCCAGCTCTCACCTTTAAATACTTCAAAGCAGCAAGGAAACATTAAGACACTTACACATTAAACACTTAGAAAATATATATATATATTTTTTATGGTGCCTTCTTTTGGAGGGTTATTTAGGTGCTTTTACCTTTTAAACTCACTCCAAGACAGTTTCTTTCTTTTTTTTTTTTTAGAAAGAAAGGGGTTATCTCCAGCTAAAGTATCAACAGGCTCCAATGCAAAGTTATTTTTATTAAAGATGAACCAAGATCAACAGGCTGCAAAGCAAAATTATTGCTATTAAAGATGGACCATGTTCAACAGGCTGCAAAGCAAGATTATCATTAACCAATTCGGGAGGTTTGAACAGCAGTTTGCCATTTAAAATTAAGACTTTTATATTGAAAGAAATTAGGTGTTTTAGGTGTTTTTATACCTGTTACCCATTTTCACTTAGATAGGTGAATTAACTGATTTTTGCATCCTCATCAGTGTTCTCCAGTAGCTCTCCTTAAGACAAATTTAAGGTGAATAATGGTAATGATACCTGTCTTTCGTTGTTTCAACAACCGATTCTGAAAGTTTTTTTGAGCACATTCAACAATTCGTCATTAGCCATAACATTTACCATAAATCATTCGCCAAAACTATCAATTTGCCAGAAGCCATTTGCCATAAATGTCCAATCACATAACTTAGTTGTCTACAAACCTCCAGCCACGTGGGACGGAGCACAGACAAATAAAAAGTGGACATTTTAGTCTGGTTTGTTTCTATGGAAAGCTACAGTGCTTATGAAGGTGGCAGGCAACTGTAGATTGAGCTCTTTTCCAGCTGAATTAAGTAAAAATGCCACCAAGAAGTCTGTCCTTTGTAACTGTATCTCATGGTAATTCAATAAAAAATTTGAGGGGCTGGAGTGATAGCACAGTGGTAGGGCGTTTGCCTTGCACATGGCTGACCTGAGTTCCATCCCCAGCATC
>JAJIBD010034989.1:0-11919 GCA_021461705.1 Cryptotis parvus
AAGCTGTCCGATGTGTGTTCAATATGCAAAATTAGTAACAGAAATGTTTATTTTCCTGACCCGCGAAGGAGCCCCTAATAGGGCAGCAGTAAAGAAAGGCAAGCAAGCAGCAGTAAAATTTCATGACCATCCTAGGCTGCCAAAAGCGAAGAAGGACTAAAATGACTGTCTGTACTTCCAATGCGTGCACTGGCATCGGAAGCATATATTGAGGATCTGATGCTGCAAGCGCAAAAGATCAATAACGACATCATTGGTCTGACGGAAGCGAGGAGAAGCATCAGTTGCATCAGTGTAGTTGACACGGAGAAGAATTGTTCCTTGGAACCCATGCGACAAAAAAAGGCATTCGGTGGCGTTGGTGTCCTTGTCCACACGAACATGGCAATCAACATTGATTCATTTGAATGCCTAACAAACCAGATAGGGCGATTACACTTGAAGAGATGTGGCCCCACTGCCAGCAATTTCTATCTTGTCTTTACCAACATCCACATACAAAGAAGATGAAATTGAGAGAGGAAATTCTATTTGGAATTGGAGGAGTTCTAATAAAAAGATCACACCTTCTACAAGATCATAGTTGGTGATTTTAGTGCCAAGATAGGACCAAGAAGATCGGCTGAAGAACTCCACATTCGGGACCCCTTGGCCTAGAATGGAACGAACAGGGTGAGAGACTATCTGAGTTCATCAGTCCACCAAGACCATTCATGGGAACTCACAGTTCCAGAAGGCTGAAGCGGAAACGTTGGACATGGGGAATCTCCTGGCGGACAGTTCCACAATGAAATTGACCACATCATCTTCAATCGACGGTTTTGTCATGACCGATGTTGCTGTCGTCCCCAAATTCCAAACAGGATCGGACCACCGTCTCCTTTAGAAAATTCTACTTCCCGCAACAGGGGAGAAAGGCTGCAAAGTTTAAGAAGAGAACTCCCAGAACGACCACCAACTAGGAACTCTTAGCCACCATTAAGCCAACATGGGAAGATACCATCATTGACGACATCGATGAAGAATACAACCAACTGGTTCAGCACCTCCATGATTGTGCGAAGAATGCAAGAGAGAAAAAAGACACAAGGGCGGCGCCTGTCTTCAGAAACTCTTGAGCTCATTAAAGCGTGGCAAGGCGAGAGGAGACGCGAGCCTCAGGAGACCAAATGCTAACGTCCAAGCTTGCTAAAACGGTGCAGAGAAGCGATAAAGCAGACCTCAAAGACAGAAGAGCAGAAATACTGGAAGATGCAGCAGAAGCCGGGAAAGTATTTGCACTGCCCCCCTGTCCTTCGCCAACTATAAGACCAAGATGACTGCCCTCCGACGCCCTGATGGATCTATCACATCTTCCAGAAGGCAATGGAGAAGATTATCCAGGACTTCTACTCAAATCTCTTTGATAGCCACGTCCACCTGCCCACATACCAAATTCCACAGGATGGATATGTCATTCCCAACAGTTCTCCCTTCTGAAATCCGACATGCCATCTCGTCGGTAAAGAAGGGAACAGCACACAGGCCAGACAAAGTCAGACCCGAACACCTGAAGAATCTCGCCGCTCGGTACTCATCAATACACTAGCTCGGCTCTTCACGCTACCTGTCCGAATGCAAGGTGCCCTCCCAATGGAAAACCAGCAGGACAGTTCTACTGTTCAGAAGGGAGACATTCACGACTTCGACAGCTATCGCCCCATCTACCTGTTGTCTACGTCATCTACAAGCTGTTACACGGAGTCATCCTGAACAGGATTAGCAGAACACTAGATGAAGGACAACCATGCGAGCCAAGCAGGCTTCCGGAAAGGATTCAGCACAATCGACCATATCCACACAGTAACCCAAGCTCATTGAGAGGTTTGGCCATAGGAGTACAAGATGCCACTCTGTCTCACATTCATTGATTAAAGAAAGCCTTTGCTGAAGACGGCCTAGCCAAACAGGGTGTTCAAACCCAATACATCAAGATCCTTCGTGAGCTGTATTACGGATTCACCACCAGGATCTCACCATTCTACAAAGAAGTGATCATTGATGTCAAAGGGGGTTCGACAGGGTGATACCATCTCACCCAAAACTCTTCAGCACCACCCTCAAGAACATCATGAGACAATTAGAATGGGAAGGAATGGGAGTGAAGATAGATGGTCGGCAACTACACCACCTCCGCTTCGCTGATGACATCGTTCTAATAACGCAAACATTAGCCAAGCGGCACAAATGCTGGCTGACTTTGGCCGAGAATGTGGAAAGAGGTCTACAGCTGAATCTGAAGAAAACTATGTTCATGAAAAAATGAACTAGTTCAGAGCCCCCATTCTCTCAATGGAACAAACATCTCTGAATGCAGCAGTTATGTGTACCTAGGTCGAGAGTCAACATGATGAATGACCTAAAACCTGAGCTGCGCAGGGAGGAAGAAGAAGCGGCATGGAATGCCTTCAAAGGCATAGAAGAAATAGCTAAAAAGGACAAAGAACCTCCGGCTCCGGGCACATCTCTTTGACTCCACCGTTCTCCCTGCATTAACATACGCCTCAGAGACCTGGGCCCAAAGCAGGATGAGAATGCCTATCGGGTCTCCCAGAGAGGCATCGAAAGAGCTATGCTTGGAATTTCCCGTCTCACTCAAGAGAGAGAAGGAATCCAGAGTTCTGACCTCCGTCGCTATTCCAGAATCAGGGGAGCTATCTCGTTTGCCAAGGCATCGAAAATCAGATGGGCTGGACATGTAATGCGATTTGGAGACACACCGCTGGACTAGAGCCGTTACCGACTGGATCCCACGGGATGTCAAAAGATCACGTGGCCGCCCACCTACAATATGGTCAGACTTCCTTGTTAAGACCCTGAAGGAACAGTTTGAGGCTCTTCATATTCTTGAATCAACCAGATGCCATTGGGCTACATTGCGCGTGATAGGGTCCAATGGAAATGTTACTAGCGCCCGCTCGAGCAAATCGATGAATAGCAGGATTCAAGTGATCCAGTGATCAAGTGACCTTTATTTGGGAACAGTTCTATGAAAGATCAGTATTTTCTTTTCATCATGCGCCCTGGATCTCAGCTCAGTTTCCAAGAACTGGATGAGATTGGAAGAGAATACCAATATATGGTACCAGACATCCAGACATTGTACATCACTCACTTTTTTTCTTTTTTTTTTTTTTTTTTTTTTGTGTGGCGATGCCTAGCAATGCTAAGGGGTTGCTCTGATTCTGTATTCAGGAATTATGCCTGATGGTGCTTGGGAGTTCACATGGTTGCCTGGGAATTGAACCTGAATGGGTGAAGGCAAAAGCCCTACCTTCTGTACTATTGCTAGTCACATTTTTAACACCATTACATTCTCACTGAGACTTCATGAAATGAAGATAATGCCATATTTAAAGTTTCATTTAAATAAACTCTTCAAATGGAATAATGCTTTATTTTTGAATGAAAAATTATAACCACCCCCGTTATCATATACTGCTAGCTACAAAATGGTTGCAAACTTATTGGATCAAAATTGGATTTACATTATATTTAGAAATAATAAAAGCTAAATATATTAGAAGTATAATGTAATGCTGTTCTAGTCATTTACGTGCCTATGTATGTGTACAGTAGAGCATGCCCCTTTTACATGCATGTGAAACCACAAGAAATGGGGAGGCATTTTTAGAGTCTTGAAAAGAAACTTACATGTCCATTCTAAGTGTTTTTAGGAGAGTGAATTTTTTTTCTACTTTATTCACTTTGCTTGGCAGGGTGCTGAGTGGTGCTTCTGTGATCACGGGGAGGCTGAGTAATCTCTCTTACTCTGCTGGTATCTCCCACAATTTTCTTAGCTCCCATCAGGGTGTGCCCAGAAGGAAGAGCAGGTGCCTTTGACTTAGAGCTTTTTGAGTTCCGAGTGAAATTGAAGGATAACTGACTGCAAAGGGAAATGTAGCATTTATTGGCAGGGGGCAGTTGTCCTTACCTTACTTTCTCCCAAAATCCTAAGTCAAGGATAGCTTGATCCCTTACTTCCAACCTTTACTTAGGTTTCAAGGTAAGATGGAGTATGACCCAGGGATCCAGCCCTTAAGGCAATTTATTGATCATCCTGGAGTCCCCGGTCTGTAACCCATGTTTCCTGAAAATCATTTCGCTGCCTCCAGGTCTACCACAGGCCTTGGCACCTATTTGAGTGAGACAATTACGTTCAGAAGGGAGCTCAGTCTTGCTAAGGCTAACCCAGGTTTGGCTGCTGAATCCAGCTGCACTGGAGCACACTCTTGTGTAATTGCATTCTCATTACCCCTATGAGCCGACTCTCACCCCACTACTCTCCCTACACTCAGGACTCTGCTTTGCTGTACACACTTTCCCAAAGAACATTGCTAATGCCTCTCAAACTGGTCCTGCATACCCCTCTGTGTTCCTGTCAGGGTGCCTCAATCAGGAACCCATCTAGCTTCATGACTTTAGATAAGTTCTTATGCTTCAATGAGCTCATAGCTTCTTCATCTGGAAAATGAACATGTGATGTGCAGTCTCTTGTTTGAGAGTATTAAAAAATCATTGAATTATTTAGCTCACTTTTTTAAATTTTTCCAAACTTTTTTGGTTGTTTCATTTTGGGGAGACATACTCCAGTAGTGCTCAGGGCTTACTCCTGGCTCTGACCTCAGGGATCACCCTGGTGGTAATCCAGGGAATCACAGGAGGTGTCAGGGTGTCAGGGATCAAACCTGGGTCTGCTGCATGCAAAGGCAAGTGCTCTGCCTGGTGTACTCTCCCTCTTTCTGGTCCTGAATTTTGGAACTTTTGTAGGAGAGGAGAAAGGTGAAAGGTAACCTACTAAAATTCATCTGCTCAAACTCTCTTTCGTTTTGTTTGTTTTTTGGGGATATGCACAGTGAGGCTCAAGGGATTACTCCGGGGTCAAGAACTGGCAAGTGCTCGGGGAGCACACGAATTACCAGAGATTGAACCTGGGCCTCCCTGCACACAAAACATGTGTCTGAACCACTGAGCTATCCCTCTGTTTCTCTTCTGCTTTTATACCCTCCACCCCTGAAATTCTTGGTTTCCTGGACAGTCTACATGATATCATATGACCGAAATTATTGGGTCATCTAGTTGGGACCATGGGCAGTTTGGAGCTACGAGAAAATGCAACATCTTTCCTGCTAGCCCAGTTGGTTTTTATCGCACTCCTGGTAGCTCATTTAGCTTATGTTCAGAAGCAAAAATGGTGATTAACTGACTGATTCAAAAGGAACTTAGTTACTTTTTCTTGCCAGGTCACACCCAACAGTGTGTGGGATGTTACACACACAGTGGGGACGACGATGTGCAAAATAGAGTGCTTAATCTCAGCCAAGGAAATGGCTTCTTTTGAAACCAAGTCATTCCTATCTCTAGGATCCCACAGATTGAGGACTCTCGGAACTCTGAGTCTTTTTCAGCCCAATGGGAAAAGATTTGGCATTTGGAGAAGTAGTTCAAGTTGGTAAAAAAGACACTCCCTTCCCCTGCCCAAGATTCCACTATCACTCTATATCAAAAGACTGCAGTGATCTGCATGGGAAGGAGCTGGCGTGGAAAAGGAGCCCTCACTCACAATTGGTGAGAATTTTCTATTTCAATTTAGTTTAAGAAGTCTCTATGGAAAAATAGTGTGGAGAGTTTCTCAAAAAATACAAGAGTAGTCTCTCCTTTATGAAGTCTTAGTATCTCTCTTCAAAACATAAAAGCATTAATTTGAAGACATATATGTATACCTATTTTCATTTGCAGCACTGAATAAAATAATTGAGTATATGGAGATGACCCAAAGCTAGATGATAGATGAGAAGGGATAAAGACACTGTAGTATTTTGTACTTAATGGAATATTAGGCAGCTGTAAGACAAGATGAAAACATGCAGTTTGCACAACCTGCTTGGAAATTGAAGGACATCATGTTAAGGGAAGTCAAAGGGAGGGAAGAACAAGCACCAGATAATTCACTCATCTGTTGTCGAGGGCCGCTGGGGTCCCCAACAGTATCAGAGTCAGAAGTTCTCTTCCTCCAAGGCCGCCGAGGGAAAGGATGAAAAGCCATGAGGTCCCAAGATCCAAAAAGGTTCTTTTAATAGTACAAAGCTCTACCACCGCAATTCAATATAATGAAAGAACTCTAGCTTGCCCAGAACTCTAGACCATACAAAAGAAGCCCAGCCCCTCCCACCAAAGAGAGGATCCCACCTGAGAGGAGTCCTACCCAAAAGAAGGGAAAGGTAGTGGCCTCCAAGTCATCCCAATATACACACCAAAGTAATCCTAACTTGTTGAGGGGAGGGGGTCTGTCCAACAAACCCTAAATAGGATTGTAGAAGGGTGAGTGCTACACCCTATTACAGTATAAACAAAGGTTAAGACCAAGGACTAATCCTTCCTACAGAGATATTATTTTAGATTAAACACTGGAGAGAGAGAGGGGCCGTTGTAAAAAGTAATACCTCTTAGTTTCTCTTGAGGCTTCATGTGAATCTAGATGGTACCCAAAAGGTCCACTTATTTATTATCTGGTAACGCAGGTTGGATTCTGAGTATCTTGTTCTCCATATACTGAAAGAGTCACACTTAGCCTCCTTGAGGCAAACTAGTATGATCCTTCCTATAATCTTAAAGATAAAGTCTCAATGTAGCCAGGGTGGTAGTCTCATGGTAAATTCTAACTGTCCACACTGGGTGCAGTGGAGAATAAAGGAGCTGTGCCCAATCTAGAAAACATAGGGGGGAGTCTTAGTAGATGTATAATAAGTCAGGAAGTTATTCAGGTCAAGGTGAGCTTCTATAGCACTGCCTGATACAAACACTATGTATCAGTGTTTACATAGAAAGAGAGATCTCATTAGAATGAACCTTGGCTTAAGAACATGTAAGTAGATTAAGCTGTGAGGGGTAAAACAGAAAAGCTCCCAAACCCAGCTGGCACAATCATCAACAAGAAAAGCAGAGGTATGGAAAACAATCCTTTCCCTCTACATTATTGGACTAACAATGCCCACCTGCAAGAAAGGTGAAATGGAATTCCATAGCAGACTGGAGGAACATGCAGGCATTGTAGTGTAGCATCTTGAGGACATTATCATAGTTAAATTTAAAAAAAGAAAAGGTTTGCTAAGAAGTTTTTTGAAATTGGCAGGAACTTGCAGGACATTAATGGAGGATGCTGATACTGGTAGAGTTCAGAGTTTGAACTTATAATAAACCTGAAACTCTACTATTAACATGATTAGTAAGCCAGCTTTGCATAATTAAAAAATTTTGAAATGACTATGGTTTGAATAACTGAAACAGAATTTTGTTTTGACTACATTGCTTCATTCCCAGCTCTAACCATACTGATAGCAAAATGCTATATGGATTGAAAAACTAATACAAGAAAAAGAAAGAGACCTTAGGTATCTGGAATTTTTTCACCGCCTTTCAAGTAAGAACAGCTAGCCTGGGGCGGTCTTGTGGAGAGGGTTTGACAGTGATGACTGACACTAAAATTCAAAGGGACTGTCTGAGTCATAGGCACTTACAACGCTCCCTTGCTGTTTGTTTGTCTTTTTTTAAGGAATTTTATCTTTTAGAAATCATTTTATATTTACAACATTTTGTGTGAAAGGTGGTACAACAATTTCACTGTTTTTGCATTCCTCTCTCTTCTCTGTGTCTTTTTTTTAAGATTGTTTAAGAATAAATTTGATGTTCTCTTGGTAGTAACTTTCCACCAGGGGCAGCACTTGGGAAGGAAGGGCAGTTAGGACCCAGAGAAGGGACCACTAAGACGAACTTAATGAAGGTGAGTTTGGAAATGATCACTCTGGGCAAGAACTGAGTGTTGAAGAGGATGAAGGATATCCATGAGCAGTAACCCTGTATTGCAAACCATAATTACTTGCCCAAAGGAGAGAGAGAGAGAGAGAGAGAGAGAGAGAGAGAGAGAGAGAGAGAAAGCACCACTGGTGAGAGAGGATGGATGTTGGGCATTGTATGTTTGAAACCCAATCATGAGAGCAACTTTGTAACTATATCACTGTCTTCCCATTGTTCATCGATTTAATCAAGTGGGCTTTTCTAGCAACATCTCCATTAGTCCTGTCACAAACAGGAGGGTTTTGAGCAAAGAATCTACTTGCTACAGGGACAGGAGAGCCCGAAACCATTCTTCCAGGTGTATGGAGACTGAGGTCCATAATAGTTGCTGAGTCTTTGGCATAAAAAGGTAAATATAAAACACGGTAGCTTGCCAGGGCTTTACTGTATGGGTGGTATAGTGTAAAGGAGCTTTGGGGTCCTAACAGTGTCAGGACAAGTTCTTCTACCTCCCGGGGCCTTGGGGGGCCGGATGAAAACTGCTAGTCTGGCGCAGTTCAAAAGGCTTTTAATAGTACCAAAAGCTCTTCCAATTACAGAAACTCTTCACAGCATACAATATAGTGAGACAAAGAGCTCTAGCTCTAAATTCTGAACTTGGGCCATACAAAAGAGCCTAAGTCTCCCACCAAAGAGGATCTCACGAGAGGCTGAGTCCTGCCCAGAAGGAAGGATCAAAAGGCCAAAGAGCAAAACCAAAAAGCAAGGCAAAGTCAAGCGAAAAAAGCCCAAGCTGAAGGGAAAACACAGTGGAGTCCCCTTATATACACAAAGTATCCAAGGGAGGGTCAATGAATCAACAAAGAACTCCTAAACAGAGTGCTTGAGGTACTTTTCCTCTTGCAGGTATAAACAAGGTTACACCAAGGACTAATCTTCTTCTGAGATTATCTCTTACATGTAAAACACTATGGAGAGAAGAGGGGGCTGGTATAAAGTAATATCTCTTAACTTCATGAGCTTTTAAATGTAATCTAGATGGTACTCACAAGGTCCTCCTTATTATTTTCTGCACCGGGTGATTCTGAGTATCTTGTTCTCATGTACTGAAAGGGGTCACACTCTCGCCTGCTGAGCAAACTAGCCATGGTCCTTATTACATAAGTCTTCCTACTCCCAATTACTCAACGTAGCCAGGATGTTATGGTGATCTCACAGGTAAATTTCTAACTGTCCCACGCTAGGTGCAGTGGGTATAAAGAGCTGTAGCCCAATCTAGAAAACACTTAGAATCTTAGTAGATGTATAAGTCAGAGAGAGATGAAATCAAGGTGACTTCTGCTTAACTAATACACCCTCTAGCAGTGTTTACATAGAAGAGAGAGGTCATTAGAATGAACCTTGACTTCGCAAATGGGTTAAGCTGGGAGTGGGCAAAACAAGCCTTGCTCCCAGAATAGCTAAACCTGTCCTCCAGCTTTTAACTCTCCCTTTTTTTGTTTACAAAAATATAAAAAATACAAGTATTCAAAATAATATATACAGGGGAGTGATGCAGAAAGGAACAATTCCAATTACAAGGTAATATCCTTATGTTGTCCCAATGTCTGAATTCATTTTGAACCTAGTAAAGTTCATGAGTAAAATGTCTCTGGCTGTTTGGTCATAACGACTACAGCCTGTCCGTTCTAAATTAGTGAGAGTCAATTTCCCATGAAGTCACACTCTGGAACAAGGGCCGAGAAGAACTGATTCCCTGGAACTTGCACCATTGGTGAAGACAGGAATGAGTCTCGGGAGAGCAATCATTAGGAGTTCGATGTATTATCAGGAACACTGGATCAGGTTTCCAGAACCTTTCAGATAAAACTCTCAAATATTCAGATGATGATGATAGGTGCTACCTGGGGAACAGTATGACAAGAGCATTTAACAAGCGCAGTACTGAAGCAAGGACCTTTGTTCAATATATACTATCATACTTCATTAGGTAGAGACTCGAACTTCATAAATTTAGTCTTTGATAGAGATCATGAGGGTTTGGCAGGAATCCAAGTCTGGAATGGAGAGGAAGAACATGAAGAAGCTCCAAACGCAGGTAGAGCAGTGAGATAAGTATGAGAAATTGATGAATCCAAAATTGATGAGTCTAATAGGTCAGTGAAGGAGCTGATGAATCAATTGAGAAGGCAGTAGTTTAGACATAACATAGATACAACATTATTCCCACAAACATAATGGCCACCACCACGCACTCCACACACACACACACCTTGTGAGAAAGAAAAAAAACATAAGGAAAAACTTTTGCAAATTGTTAAATTTTTTGTAGTGAGAGCACTGTTTTTTAGGAATCTCAAGTATTGGCGTTGTAGCACAAGTTACTGCATTCACCGCCGCATCTTAGCCTGTGAACAGGCTCATTAGAAAAACTTGTTTTTTTCATTGATTTGGAAAAACTCTTGTAATGAGCACTGGCGAGTGCAGAGTCCAAAGCCTCGAACATCATAGAAGGAATCTACCTTGTGAAAAGTTCTTTTCCTGTAAATCTCCGAACAAAAGCATTACAAATCTTTATTAGTTGTTAGCAGATTTTGATCGATCACACCATACTTGGAGTTCACCCTTTTCCTACTTTTTTATTTATTTATTTATTTATTTATTTTAGTTTTTACCTACTTAAACAAAACATTAGAAAACTCATTAAGTTTTCAAACCTTGACACTGGGCATCATACGGGGAAACCATTTCATTTTCTTGAGCAATCAGAAAACTTCATTAGTCATTTCTATACATAAAAACCTTAGAAAATTCTTACAAAATATTCTCCTTGAGAGTTATTCACATGCTTTTTCTCATCTTTTTTTTTTTTTTTTTTTTTTTTTTTTTTTTGCTTTTTTTTGGGTCACACCCGACAATGCTCAGGGGGCTACTCCTGGCTCTGCACTCCAGAATCACACCTGGCGGTGCTCAGGGGACCACTGTATGGGACTCCTACCAGGAGAATCGAACCCAGAGCCGGCACAAGCCGGCCACGTTTAAAACAAGCGCCCTACCCGCTGGGCTATCGCTCGGCCCAGCTCTCTGCTAAATACTTCAAAGCAGCAAGAAACATTAAGACACTTACACATTAAACACTTAAGAAATATATATACATATGGCTTTTTATCAGGTGCACCTTCTTTTGGAGGGTTATTTAGGTGCTTTTACCTTTAAACTCACTCCAAGACAGTTTCTTTTCTTTTTTTTTAGAAAAGAAAGAAGGGGTTATCTCCACAGCTAAAAATATCCAACAGGCTCAATGCAAAGTTATTTTTATTAAAGATGAACCAAGATCAACTTGGGCTGCAAACCCGAATTATTGCTAGTAAAGATGGATTCATGTTCAGCTTGGGCTGCAAAGCCAGATTATCATTAACCAGTCGGGAGGTTTGAACAGCAGTTTGCCATTTAAAATTAAGACTTTATATTGGAAAGAAATTAGAGTGTTTTTAAGGTACATTTTTTATACCTGTTGCACCCATTTCTACTTAAAGAATGGGTGAATTAACTGATTTTGCATCCTCATCAGTGTTCTCCAGTAGCTCTCCTTAAAGACAAATTTAAGGTGAATAATGGTAATGATACCTGTCTTTCGTTGTTTCTTAACGATTCTGAAAAGTTTTTTTGAGCACATTCCCAACAATTTGTCAAGTGCCATAACATTTTACCATAAATCACATTGCACTTAAAACTATCAATTTTATAGAAGCCATTTGCCATAAATGTCAATACATAACTTGTTGTCTACAAACCTCCAGCCACGTGGGTTGAAGACACAGACAAATAAAAGTGGACATTTTAGTCTGGTTTTGTTTCTATGGGAAAGCTACAGTGCTTATGAAGGTGGCAGGCAACCTTAGATTGAGCTCTTCAAGCGTTAGAAGGCGAAATGCCACCAAAAGTCTGTCCTTTGTAACTGTATCTCATGGTAATTCAATAAAAAATTTGAGGGCTGGGTATTAGCACAGTGGTAGAGGCGTTGCCGCACATGGCTGACCACAGGTTCCATCTGACATCCCATATAGATCCCCGAGCACTGCCAGG
>JAJIBD010034990.1:0-17088 GCA_021461705.1 Cryptotis parvus
TGATAGTGATATATAAACCATCACTTGATTACTTCACTTAATCACTTGACTTCCTGTAGATCATTCATTAATCAAACAGGCACCAGTAACATCTACATATTTCCTGGTCACATGCGAGAGTAGCTCAAGGGCATCTGCCTGCTCCAGGAACTTAAAAAGAGCCTCAAACATTTCCATCAAGTCATGGGAATGAAGTCTATAATAGTTATTGGTATTTGGCATATCAAATACTACACAAGGGAAAGCACAAGATGCTGCTCTGTCTCACGTTCATTGATTTACAGAAAGCCTTTGATTCTGTGGAGACTGAAGCAGTCATCGAAGCCCTAGTCAAACAGGGCGTTCAAACCCAATACATCAAGATCCTTCGTGAGCTGCTATTACGGATTCACCACCAGGATCTCCACCATTCTACAAAGAAGTGATCATTGATGTCCAAAGAGGGTTCGACAGGGTGATACCATTTCACCAAAAACTCTTCAGCGCCACCCTCGAGAACATCAAGAGACAATTAGAATGGGAAGGAATGGGAGTGAAGATAGATGGTCGGCAAATACACCACCTCCGCTTCACTGATGACATCGTTCTAATAACACCAAACATTAGCCAAGCGGCACAAATGCTGGCTGACTTTGACTGAGAATGTGGAAAGATAGGTCTACAGCTGAATCTGAAGAAAACTATGTTCATGAGAAATGAACTAGTTCCTGAGGCCCCATTCACTCTCAATGGAACAAACATCTCTGAATGCAGCAGTTATGTGTACCTAGGTCGAGAAGTCAACATGATGAACGACCTAAAACCTGAGCTGCGCAGGAGGAAGAGAGCGGCATGGAATGCCTTCAAAGGCATCGAAGAAATAGCTAAAAGGACAAAAGAACCTCCGGCTCCGGGCACATCTCTTTGACTCCACCGCTTCTCCCTGCATTAACATACGCCTCAGAGACCTGGGCCCTATGAAAGCAGGATGAGAATGCTATTCGGGTCTCCCAGAGAGGAATCGAAAGAGCTATGCTTGGAATATCACGCCTCACTCGAGTGAGTGAAGGAATCCGGAGTTCTGACCTCCGTGCGCTATTCCAGAATCAGGGATGCTGTCTCGTTTGCCAAGGCTTCGAAAATCAGATCGGCTGGACATGTAATGCGATTTGGAGACAACCGCTGGACTAGAGCCGTTACTGACTGGATCCCACGGGATGTCAAAAGATCACGTGGCCGCCCACCTACAAGATGGCCAGACTTCCTTGTTAAGACCCTGAAGGAACTGTTTGAGGCTCTTCA
The DNA here is from genome assembly GCA_021461705.1 of Cryptotis parvus. Classification (NCBI taxonomy): domain Eukaryota; kingdom Metazoa; phylum Chordata; class Mammalia; order Eulipotyphla; family Soricidae; genus Cryptotis; species Cryptotis parvus. Next base: position 1,282 of record JAJIBD010034990.1, read on the forward strand.
TATTCCTGAATCAACCAGATGCCATTGGGCTACATTGGCACGCCGATAGGGTCCAATGGAAATGTTACTGGCACCCACTTGAGCAAATCGATGAATAACGGGATTCAAGTGATCAAGTGATTTGGCATAGCAAATAAGACACAGGTAGCTTGCCAGGGCTCTGCTGTGCAGGTGGGATAATCTTGTAGTAACCTCCATAACTTGAGCATTTATTGATAAACTGCGCAGCTGCTTGTGGCCGCCGTAAGCCAAGCTGCAATCAGCTCTTCTGCTGGGTGGAGCTCTGAGGAGGGGGGAGTCCGGTTGTGGAAAATTATGGCCCCCATGGCGTGGAGGTTCCTCTGCCTTCTTGAGAGGCTCTGCTGGGGTGACAGGCCAGTGCTAGAATCTCGCCATCCCTCCCGGATGCCTTATGATCAGTTGGGCACAGGGAGAGAGGTAGCAGCTCTGCCCTGTGTGTGTGAGTCTCTGGATCGGCATACCTGGGCCGGGCTTGGAAAAAAACTGCTGCAGGGTGGGTTGAGACGAGCCCAGCTGTGATATAAACCATATCATCCTTATTCATCTGGCAACAGACAGCTCCCTGCTATTTTAAATAATGCTGCAATACACATGAAAGAACAGATATTTCTTCAAGATTCTGTTTTCTATTAGTTTGGGCATATATTCAGGATTATGATCATATAATAGTTATATATTTTTAAAGGAAATTCCATACTGTTTTTCATAGCTGCAAAAATTTCCAATTCCACCAACCATAGATAAGTCTTTCCTTTCAGCCACATTCTTTTAAAAAAATATTTTTATTATACCACCATGAGATATACAATTACAAAGATGTTCATGTTTGGGCTTTTGGTCATACAGTGTTCCAGCACCCATCCCCCACCAGTGCCCATTTCCCACCACCAATGTCCCCTGATTTCCTCCCCACTCCCTAGCCTGCCTCTATGGCAGGTACTTTGCCTCTCTTCTCTCTCTCTCTCACTCTCTCTTTCTATCTCTCTCTTCCTTCTCTTATACATTGTGTCAGCAACATTCTTGTGAGCGCTACATAGATGGAAGATAATACATAATTGCAATATATAATACAATTTACATTTCTCAGAGGAACAATGACATTGTGTAACTTTTCATACACATGTTGGCCATTTATATATATATATCTTTATTTTTTAAATTTTATTATTTTCCCCCGGGATTCAAGTGATCAAGTGATTCCCCCAAATATTATTACACCGTTTTAGACATACAATTGAAAGATGCTCATGTAGAGTTTTGGTTCTACAGTGTTCCAACATGCATCCCTCCACCCAAACCCATCTCCCATCACCAATGGTCCCACCTCCCTCCCCCTCCCGCACCTCAACTACTTGGTGGGTTCTGTATGTCATTTATTTCCTCTTTATATCTCCTTCCCAACAAACTTTCCTGCTCTTCGTGGAATGTAGTGCATTAAAAGACATTACTGTTTCACTATTTTAGTGGACTGCGCAGCCGCTTGCAGCGCGCGAACCTGGGCTCGAACTGGTTTTGCTCTGTTCATCTGGTCGTAAGGCAGTTTCTCAGTGTCCGGACAGCGAAAATGGTGGCTAGTGTGATGGGCGAAGTCTCATCCGGCTGCTTCCAGGGACCCCCCCAGAGGCGATGGGCCCACTCCCAAAACCCATCTGCCCTCCTAGGGGCTCCATAGTCAGCTGGGCCCGGCGCTAGCCGAGTTCCAGCCTCCCCAGCCGCTTGTGAGGCTCTGGATGCTGGCCCCTGGGCAGCTCCTGGCGGGGCCACCAGGCTCGAGAAAATGGAGGGGGGGAAAAGGGGCGACCCGCCTCCATCTGACGACTTCCCAGTGATTCCCTCTGGCCATTTATATTTCTTTGGTGGAGGAAAGGACTGTGTCTTCAGATCTTTTGCTTATTGTAAAATCACTTATCACTGTTATTTTTTTGCTACTGCATTCTAGGAGTTCTTTCCATGTACTATGAATATTAGATAGGAAGTCACAAAGCAAAGAGACAGAGGTCATACAGCAAGTAGACAGGCGGTCACACATAAGCATCAGAAGAGCCCTCTCCAGTATTATTGTATCCTCTTAGCGGTCCTACTAGCAGATAGAGCCAAAAACACGGAACCACTCACTAGGTGGAAATGAAGTTGTGGAGTCCCAGTCCAACATCATAAAGTGGAGATTAAAAACTATAAATCTATAGTTAGCAGACAATGACTAACATCTGGATTTCTTCTATCTATTCATCCTGAGTCCTGCAATAGACTTCACTTTGCCCCTGTAGGGCTTTTTTTGGAAAAAGAAAAACTGACAGTAGATGCTTCCAAGGCTACACTTCTGAAAATAAAAATCATAATAAAATCCTTTGCATGAAGCTTTTCCTTGCTCTTCCTTTATGTAACACCCAAGTGTGGTACTCCTTGTCATTTCAAGTCATTTTTTTATTGGCTAAAACCATTGGAACCTGATTAAAACTTTTTAATTCATTCTCTAACTCCCAAGCATTATTAGGGTTACATCAATATTATGGTCTGCTAAAGGATTATTGACACGCGTGCTAACTAATGTCAATTCAGGAACATATTATACAAAATTAAAGTACCCAAAACCAGAACTCAGCCCACTTACTTTTTATTCATGTTTTTAAAATTTATTATAGTTTAGGTTATATGTTTGCAGTACTAACATTTCTGGTCTTGGCATACCAAATTTTATTTTAGATATCCCCCACCCCCCGAGGGTTCTGTGCATTCCAAATTTATAACAATCACTTGCCTTTGATTTCAGTACTGGAAACTTCTTTGTAAAATGGGTCTAACTGTTGTTAGGTAATTTCCAAGGTTTAGACTAGTATCATCATTTTAATAGACAGAGCCTGGCAAGTTATCCATGTTTTATTTGTTATGCCAAAAACTAGTAACAATTATGGACCTCAAATCCTGAAGAATGGTTTGAGGCTCTTCCTGTCCCTGGAGCAAGCAGATGTCTTTGGCTACACTTGCTTGTGACAGGACTTATGGAGATGTTACTGGTGCCCACTTGAGCAAATTGATAAACAACGGGAAGACAGTGATACACTGATCCCATTTACAGCAAAAGCCTATACATTTCTGTATGTGTGTGTGTGTCTGGGACTCCAGGAAGGGAAGGAAGTCCCCTGCGTGTTTATGACACTTGGTGGTGCGCAGGACTTATTCTTTTTTATTATTAAATGACTGTGAGATAGAACATTACAAAGCTGTTCAGGATTGGGTTTCAGTTATACAGTGTTCCAACACCCATTTCTCTACCAGTGCACATATCCTACCACCAATGTCCCCTGCCATAAAGAACCTTTATGGCAGTCTCTCTCTCTCCCTCTCCCTCTCTCTCTTTCTCTCTCTCTCTCTCTTCCTCTCAGTGCATTGTGTTTTCAATATAGACACTGAAGGGTAATCATATATATCCTTTACCTTCTTTCAATACTCAGTTCTAATGCATTACCATTACCAACTACTAGTTCCTTTTCTATCTTATCTACCCCTGCCCCCATACTTGTGGTAGATTGCAACCATTGACAAGTACTCCTGGTCCCTGTTTTGCCTGGCCCTGGATAATAGTTTTATATTATTTTTTATAAGTCTTGCAAATGAACAAAGTCATTTTTATATCTGTTCTTTTCCTTCTCACTAATTTCATTCAACATGATGCTCTTCATGTCCATCCATTTTTAGGAAAATTTCATGAATTCATTTTTTTCCTAACAGCTGCATAGTGTTCCAATGTGTAGATGTACCAATGTTTCTTTATCCAGTCATCTCTTCTCAGGGACTCAGGTTGTTTTGCTCAGGACTTACTTTTGGCTCTGTTATTGGGATCACTCTTGGTATGGCTCGCTCAGAGTACAATATGTGTTTGAGAACTGAACTTGGGTTAGATGTGTACAAGATATAGGCCCTACTTGTTGTACTATCTCTATAGCTCCATGAATTTATTTTTTAAAAAATGAACTATGATAATTCCTGTGGATTCAATTTGAAATTTGTCCTATACCCTATAAAAGCAATAGAAATTTTTTGTACATGTGTGAACAATTCGGGCTTTCTATACTTCCCTCTCATCAGAACTCCACCCAGCAGAAGAGGTGATCACAGCTTGACTTGCGCGGCCACTTTGCCGCCACACAGTTCATCAATAAATGCTGGAGATGAACAGGAAGTGATACAGTGTGAATAAAGCTGTGAGACTTGGGTTCAGATATCACACTTTTATATTTTGTCTTAAAGGAGAAGAAAAACACTTTCTGATTGATGGTGCTTGATGCCACATACTTGAAAATTGGCACACAAATAGGCCTTTTGCAGAAAAGAATGGAATATAACATGTATGTTCAATCACTGTCAAGCACATTTGATGAACCAGGTACTGAGATGCTGAGACCCATAGTTGATCCTTGTGACATAAACAGGTCACAGGAGCTGAACCACCACCCAGGTCATAAGGATCACAGTCTATCACAGGAAAGGTGAGGGTGGGAGAATTGAGCATGAGAGTACTAAAACCAGAAGAGGAAGATATATTTCTGGAATCAACGGTTGTCCAATGCAGACATTTTTCAGAGCCAACAAGATGTCATGTGTTGGGTATTTCAAGGGAAGCCGGAATAGGTTCAAAGATTTGCTCTCATCCAGTGAAACACTGGAAATCCGTGGAAAAATACAGGAGTCAGAGAGAAGACAAAGATACAGAAGTGGGAGCAATACTGTTCTTCTGAACCAAATTCCCATCTGGCCCCAACCCCTCAAGTTACATACTCTAGAGACAGAATCTGCCAGTTAAGTTCACTGCACACTGGAAGACAGATCAGAATCTGAAACAACTTTTGCTTTCAGCCAGGCATGAATTGGGAGAAAAGCAGAAAATACAATGCATATTTCCTATACTCTGTTTTTTGAAAACCACGATGCTTGGTGTCCCTGTGTTGTGCCTCTGTTGTCAAGAAAGCAAGCTCTGACAACGTGACCATCAGGGAAGAATATGAGCGGGAGGGAAGTGGGAGAGAGCTGTGAGCAAATGTGCATTGACTTGAGCTTTGAGTCCCAGTTCTGTTGTTCATCTATGGTAAAATTCTCTAAATATGTCTACAGTGTTATTTTCCTCATCACCCCAACCCCAAATTCCTTGTAAAGAATATTATGAGCTTTCCATCTTTCCCTTCCTTCCTTCCTTCCTTCCTTCCTTCCTTCCTTTTCCTTCCTTCCTTCCTTCCTTCTTCCTTCCTTCCTTCCTTCTTCCTTCCTTCCTTCCTTCCTTCCTTCCTTCCTTCCTTCCTTCCTTCCTTCCTTCCTTCCTTCCTTCCTTCCTTCCTTCCTTCCTTCCTTCCTTTCCTTTCCTTTGTCCTTCCTTCCTTCCTTCCTTCCTTCCTTCCTTCTTCCTTCCTTCCCTTTCCTTCCTTCTTTCCTTTCCTTCCTTCCTTCCTTCCTTTTCCTTCCCTTCCTTCCTTCCTTTCTTCCTTCCTTCCTTCCTTCCTTCCTTCCTTCCTTCCTTCCTTCCTTTTCTAAACAAAAACCCACAGTGGGTAGGGTACTTTGCCTTGCATATGACTGACCCAGGTTCGATCTCCAGCATCCCATACAGCCTCTGGAGCACCACCAGGACTACTTCTTGAGTGCAGAGCTAGAACTAACCCATGAACATCAGGTGTGTTACCCCACAAACACTGGGGGCCTAGAGTTAGCACAGAGGGTAGGGGTGTTTGCCTTGCATGTGTAGAACTTGATTCAAATCTTGCACCACATAGGGTCTCCAGAGCCTGCCAGTAATCACTGAGTGCAGAGGCAGGAGTAAGCCTTTTGTAATTTTTGGCATGGCCACCAGCCAACAACAGCAACAAAACAAATGGGACTGGGGTGATAAGGGAAAGCTTAGAGCATGTGTTCTACATGCAGCAGTTTTGGGTTTAATCGCTGAGAACTAAGTTGGGGAGTATTTCCTGAACACTGTTGGGCATGCCCCCACACAAACAAAACTCACACATAAAGGTTTATAAAACTTTTGTCTATAAGATGACTTTGTGTCTCTCATTTCATTCCTGATGTATACCATCTAGTAATAATCATATAAAGGCAGACATTTATTGTAAAGAGAATGTTTCATAGGTTAGATAACATGAAGTTATGTGTGTTGGAGTTCAGGCAAAGAGTGAGAGTACAGGTCTGTACCTGACCCCAAAACACTGTATTTGGAAGAAGTCAGAAACAGGAAAAGTGGATAGCAAGCATGTTTTCACTCATCGAAGCCAAAGGCCTTAAAAATTTATCCAGACTTCTTCCTATCACATTGAGTGGTTTTTGTCTAGACTTGTTGTTATCCATTCAGAGGAGCCATTGTCCTTCTAACACTTAACCATATCCCTGGTCTGTTAGGATTGTACTTGTCAGTGCTACACAAACTCCATCCTCTGTGCCTATTCTCTTATGCTAAATACTATGATGAATTAGTTTGTTCTGAATGTAGTATTCATCTTGTTCCCCACAAAATTGCAAGACTTTCCATCAAGAACAAGCAGGTTTGGAGGAGAGTGATAGTTCTATCTCCAGAAACACATAGTTCCCCGAATAACCAGGAGCTGCCACCAAGAACAGAGCTTTGAGTAGCCCTGAGCACCACATGGTGCATCTTCCAAACCAAAAAAAACAACAAGTAGTAAGAAGATTTTGTAATTGGAACTTTATACTTGTATTTTTTTATATTTAACTGGATTTTAGACTATTTCAAATATGCAATTACAACATGAAAATACCACTTTAAATTGAAGTAAATCTTGACTTAATGAAGAAGTCTTTTTTAAGTCATTTGAAATAAATTCCTAAAGTTTTGAAAAATCACTTAACAAAGATGATTTCAATACTAAGAAAAATATAAATTTCTCTCAAATAATATTTAAACTGGTCCTAGACCAATGGACTCTTTCAGCTGGAATTTCTCTTGTCCTGTAGACTTTCTCTCAAAAGTTGATGACACTTATTCCAGACCTTTTAAAATTTTGTGATTTATTATCGATTGAAATATTGATAGAATAAAGAATTTATTCAAACAAAATACAAATTATGCAATTTGCTGCTACGTCTGGGAACTTGAGGATATTGTGCTGCGTGAAGTTGGCCAGAAGTAGAGAGTTACTTAACAATCCTCAAATGTGGAGATAAAGAAGCATATATGGGAATAATAAATGACAAAATAGCAACAAAACCTAAGAGCAGGTCCACTGAAAGGAGCTTATGGCAGTAGAGTTGAGAGTGGTGATCCTAGGACAGTGGTGGGGGGAAGCCGACACACTAGTGTCTTGGGGTGGTGTGGGATTAATGTATGCATGAAAACTCAGCAGCATGGGTATGGGAAATTGTAAAGCATGGAGACTGGAAAACAAAATGATGCTTACTCAACAATTCTGCAGACTGCTCTAAGATTTCACTCAACTGAGTATAACCAGTATAACTGTCTTTATACTCTAAACAATAGGCACAGTAATTGGGATAATCTAGAGACAGAGGCTCTATCTTTAGAGTTTTATAAAATACTTAAGCCTACGAATAAACCTCATAAATAAATAAGTATTCTTGAGATAGGGTCTTAAAGTCATGGCATATTTTTCATGTTTACATTGAACAACTGGAGTGGCAAGATGAAAATCTCATCCTTGTCAGCATGTTCACTGCAGCTAAATATATAGAACTTATTTAGAGATAACATCAAACAGCAGAGACCGAGGCAGCGCAAGGCAACAGTAACACAAGAGATCAGTTCTGGTCCTCCCCTCTACTTACAGAAGAAAATGCACAAACTTTCTGCTGCCTGAGTAGTTGGAGTTTATTGGCTTGGGCTAAAATAAATGTGAGTGACTAGATGAATATCTGGATAATTCAGGTAGCATCTCCCTGTGATTTGACTTTCAAAGGCAAAAGCAAGACCTTAGAATTTGAATCTGAGGGCTGAGTTTCGACAGAAGGCAAGTGATATGTGTGACATAAAGGAATCCAGTGCCTTTTTTTCCCCCTAGAAGGATTTTGGGTGTTTTAGCAGTTTGCTTTAATAAATTAACTATTCATTATTTTGTTCTCCGCATTTTGATCTTGACTCTTAAGAACAATGTGACTCCATTTACCTCTTGTTACTTTATTCTAAGTATTTTTGATTAGAGGTTAATGCCTAGTTTACATCTGGAATTCTAAGTTTATTTCCTTTCAAATTTATAGCATATTCTGTCTGGAGCTTAGGCTGTGACTCTACTTAAATACTTTCAGTGTTTCAACCATCTTATGTCTTTATGCCTTCTGCTTCCAGCCATAGGGATTTTAGTTGAAGACCATTTGGGGTCTCTTCAAAGCTGGTTTATAGATGTATGATGAATGTCCTCATCTATGTTGTCTAAGGATGTTTTCATCAGTCACTCAAATGTGAGTGGTAATGCTGCAGGGTAGATGTTTCCCTGTTTGGAGGTTCTTTTTTGTTCAGTATTTTGAATATATTATCCCATTCATTTCTTGTTTATAGAGTATCACCTGAGAAATCCAGTGTGAGGTTTATGGAGATTTCTTTATACCAAGTTTTTTGCTTCTCTCTTGTGGCTTTTAGAATCCCCTTTCTCTCTCTCTCTCTCTTCTCTCTCCCCTCCCTTTGGTTCTTGCCCTTCTAATTATAATGTGTTCTGGTGTTATTCTGTTTGGGTTCATTTTATTTGAAACTCTTTGGGCTTCCACAAATTCGCACACATCTCTCCCTCCTCACATTGAGGAAGTTCTCAGCTATTATTTCTTATATCAACAATTCTTTCTAACCCGTCCTCTCCTTCTGGTAGTCTATGATGCAGTGGTTGTTCTTTGATTTTTTTTTTTAATTTTCCCCCTTTTATTTTGAACACCGCGATTTACAAAAAGTACAAAGTTTTTCATAGTACAGCTGTTACAAGCATTCATCATCTTAACACCAGTCCCATCGCTAGTGTGCCCCCCACCACCAAAGACCTTCCTTTCCTACCCCATCCAGCCCCATGCCTACTCTACTAGCCAGCATTAATTGTATCCATTGTTGCAACATATAAATAGTAATGGTATTGATAAAATCATAAGTTTTTCCTGGGTTGTTACGTGGGAATTTGGTCATCATTATTTCAGGTGTTCGTAACTACTATTTGGAACTATCCGGAACCTATATGGAATAATCTAAATTATATTGCTGTGTTAGACTGAATTTGCAAAATACGGTTACAACAGATTCTTAGAAAAGGTTAATAGGGATTGTTAAATCTCAACCTGACCCATTGGAGCTATCTGGTTCCCTGTATCCAAAATTACCGCTATGTTCTCACAGAGAGATGAAATTAGTCTACACGCTTTGTTTGTTTTTTTTGAAAGTCACACTGCCGCATCAGGTCGGCAGTTTGTTGGTCCGCTTGGTGATTTCTAGATGAGTGAGTGAGATCCAGGTTGAAGTGAGATTCAACGCCCAGGAGGAGTTCTTCGTACAACCATGTGACTATCATAGGAGGGAATCTCAAACTTAAAAAAAATTTTTTTGGGGGTCACAACTGGCAATGCTCAGGGGCTACCCTAGCTCTGCACTCAGGAATTACTCCTGGCGGCTCCATATGAGATGCCGGCGATCAAACCTGGTCAGACGCTGTGCAAGGCAACCGCCACCCACTGGACTATCGCCTTGGCCCTGAACTCTCGAATTTTTAAGATATACCTGGGTATGTTTCAACGTTGAAATAGAAGGACTTGATTTTATTTTATAGTTTAGGGGGTGCTTTCAACTTGTCTCCTGGGCTTGGGGACCATTCCTAGCTCTAACCTAAGTTAAGCAACAGGATGTTTAAGTACTAGGGTCTAAGGATGAAGCTGTTCATAGCTTGCAGTACCAGGAAACACTGAGGTTACACCAGTAGTCTTCACAGTTCTACCAGATTAGAGATGCCAAAGATTGAAGGGGTTCCATGCATACTTTGCAAAAGTACTGTCACTCCAGCCACTATTTTCTAATTTTTTAAATTTTTTTGGGCTTTTTTTTTTTTACAATTACAAAGATATACAATTAAAAAGTTCATATTTGGGTTTTATCATATAGTGCTTCCAGCACTCCATCCCCTCCACCAATACCCATCCTCCCACCACCAACATCCCCTGGTTCCCCCCCCTCCCTAGCCCTCCCCATGGCAGGTTCTCTATTTCTTTCCCTTTCTCTCTCTTTCTCTTTCCTTCCCTTACAACTATGGGTTACAGAACATACATTAAAGGGTTGTCATGTGTATCTTTTGCCTCTATTTAATGCCTGGCCTCAGCTGGTATTAGTTAATGCCGGGAACCAAACCAGGGCCAGTCACGCAAGGCAAACACATTCCCACGAGCTATCGCTGCACCTCCTAATACAGTTAGTGTTAGACCCACTGATGTGCAATGTGTTTGTGGAGCCCCTGGGGCCAGAACTCGTGCAGTACCCAATACCTGCAAGGCATAGACCTCAGCCTTTGAGTTACCTTCCCCCTACCCTCGTGCTATGTATTGGGCATCGCATTTGTATAATAAATCTAAGTAAAAATGTTCCATTCTGAGACAAAAATAATTTGAGAGTTTAATTTATCTACTGTTTCCCATTAGTAAACTCGTTTTTTCACATATATGTTCATTTGATTTTATTCTTTTAATGATGAATGTCTTGGTTTATTAGCATATTTAAAATAAACTCAGACTGCAGAAATGCTCTGACGTATTTATTAACTCCTTGAATATTTAGAGCTTAGGAGCCCCCTTTTCCTTTTTACTCATCCCTACTCTAAGGCGCCCCCACGCACATTAATATACAAGGTATGAGGTAATTTTAGTAATGGAGTCAGATCCTCCTGTGTCAGGATTTTTTTTTTAATTGTAGCTAACCTGAGAGCACCATGGCAACAAAGTTATCATAAATAGGCCGTAGACAGAACTACTGGGCTTATTCTATTTGCAGGGTTCTTAAGTGAAGCTGAATATCACATTTTGTGGGCCTCCTCACTTAATGGAATTCTAGGTGAAAAGGACCCAATGTTCCCCTGGTGCTGTGCTTAAGTAGATTAATGATTCTACTGCACAGCCCACCCACTGCCCCAGGATTGCTGGGATTCCCATGACTCTGAACCACCCTGGAGCCCCCTAAACACAATTGATATTTTAAGCAAATACAAAAAGGGTATTGGGTCTTACAACCAGAAAAAAGATCCCGGGGCAAAATCTAGTTGAGCCCTCTAGTGAAAAGTCAAGACTCAGCTACTCCCCAAAATCGGTGAGGAGAAAGCAACGTAACCATGGCCTCTTTGAGGTCGTTCCCAGATGAGATGCCTCAGCACTGTGCCTTGGGTCAGCGCCAGATGAGTGGAACCAAGGCATGTACCTACTCCCAGAAGAAACATCTCTTACAAAGCATGAATAGGCCTTCCTTGAGCAGAAGACCCCTGAATACTTTCTCGGAATCCCGCAGTTCCAACAGACAGTAATGGTATCTCCGACATCTGTACAAAAATTGAAAATTCCCTTTACAGCTGCCAATAATAATACCTTGAGCCTTCACACTTTATAGTTTGTAACTAACTCTTCATCTCTCATCTCACGTGATTATGATATGTGGTATAGGGAGCAAGTGGGACTGGCGAACCAGTTAGAACGACGGAAAATGTAAAGAAGTGCTAACGTCCCCCCGTCATAACTGACAGAGGGGGACCCGAAGCTCCTTTCTCAAGATAGCATCAACAGAGAAGACTTGGGTAAAGTTACAGGAAAGAAAACTGAAAGGGAGCTGGGGAACCAATAGAGTGGATGCTGAGTTCCTTTCCCCAACATCCTCAAGTCATTTTTTTTCACAATGCACCTGTCGACTGCTAAGAATTTCCAGCCTTCTGAGCACCAAGTAACGGAGTACCACATGACTCCCCAAATTAAGTTAAATTAAATTAAATTAAACATTGAAGAACAAAGCTCTCATTTTGATATTTTTAGTCTAAGGTGATAGATGAAATAATCTGCAGGACTTTCGTCCAAAAACCTAATTTTTTTTTGTAAGCATATCCTTCAGAATATAGTGCAGGATACCTCACCTTTGTTAATCCTGTGAAACAGGTACGCCATTTATATACCCCCAACTCAAGTCTCTCCAAATTCTGAATCATCTCCCCTAGCCAAGCAACTGCAAAATCGTAATAGCTCCAAATGTAATTTGTGCTGCTGCCAAATCTAAATCATGTGCCTTTTTGTGGACTTTTTTCCCATCCCTTGTGTAATGAGTTTGAACTTTTTGGAAGGCACCTCTGTAAGTAAATAGGGTAATAGAGACTCTTTCTCTCTCTAAGAGTCCTTATGATGAAATAAATTAGTATAAAACAAACATACTAGCCTTTTTCCTAATGCTCTGGGAATTGCACCCCAAAAAGTAAAATTTCAAGATACACCCCATATTTTTACCCCTGGATATGAATTATAAAAGAGATGATGTTACAAGGGACTCTTCATGAGATGAAGTAGACTCTCTATTCTAGTAAGACAAGTTTATTTTTCCCTTTTGTATGTCTGAGAGAACACTTCACACAGTTACCCCTTAGAGGTCACCACTAATAGAAGCAGAACGAGCTTTCAAGTATCAGAAAGGCTTTTTTCTCTCTGATTAACAGGATGGAATTGTCTTCGCTTTTCACTATAGGAGAGTAATAAAATTTATGCTTATTGCACCTCTCCTGAAACTCCCATGTATTTTAAATTTAAGTTTTCAAAGTAATAGAAACATTAATCTCAATGCAACCTTCTTTTTAAAATGCATAGAGTATGGAAAGTATGTGGAAAATATAGCCATAAAAAGTGGCCAAAAATATAATCCTAAAAGGTATTTTAAGCATCTTCTCCTAAGGTGTTACAAGTTGAAACAGTTGGATAAACAATCAGTTATGGTTCCATGATTTTTGGAGACACTACTGTTCTTCTCTGGGTCAATAATATTTGTGGCAGTAACTCTATGTCTACTTGCACAAATTAGTGTTAGCCCTTTACCAATTAGAAATACCAATATATCCCATCCCAGAGCTCTGACTGCAAAATATATAAATAATTTCTGGATCATGGTTCAAGTTACATAGATGGCTTCTTCCATAGCAAACATGAGGCTTTAATAATATGAGACTAATACTCCGCGGACAGTAGAAACAAGGGTCGAGGAGTGGTCCATGGTGGAAGCCTCCACCTAAGTACTGGAGAGTAGGCAGTTGGGACAGGGAAGGGACCACGATAAGTGAAAAAGATAGTTGAAGTAAGGATCACTAAACTTCATGCTGAAAATAGGCAAAAGTGCAACTTAAATATGATCACCTCCCAGTATCTGTAATATTAGTGCTCAGCCCATAAGGGAGGGAGTGGAGAGAGAGAGAGAGAGAGAGAGAGAGAGAAGAGAGAGAGAGAGAGAGGAGAGAGGAGAGAGAGAGAAAAAGAGGAAAATCCGCATAGAGGCTGGTGGGGTGGAGGGGAAGAGAAACTTTGGGACATTGGTGGTGGGAAACGCGCACACTGAAGTGAGAGGGATAAAAGTTCGAACTCCCTAAAGCACTCTAAAACCTTACATGAGCAACCTGAAACTATGTGATCTCAAGGGTGGATCTCATTTTTATAAAAGGAAAACAAAACTTTCTTAAAGCATGGTAATATTAAAATAATAATGTAAATAATAGTAAAATACAGGCTCTAGACTCCATAACTTGGGCTCTTCCAAAAAAAGTATAATTTTACTCTTAACCCTGGTCATATAAGTGCATTTGAGTAAGACAATTCGTCCATGAAAAAGTTTTTGAGTAAAAGCTTTTCTCTAGTGGTTCCAGGACAAAGCTACAAAAAATTATTTCTATTTGCATGAGCTTAAAGTCATAAAACATGGCTAGTACTAAAACTCTAAATTGCCAAAGGACCTAACAAACAGATGCAATTCAAGGACCTGAAATTATGCTCTACTGCAGCAGGAAAATGGGATTCCATAAATGACAAGATTATGCAGGGCTTCAGCAAACAGTATAAAACCCAAGTAACAAATATTTTAATGTCTTATGTTTAAGTCAGGCCCATATTTGGAGAGCACTGCTTATCATGCTCTCAGAAACCAAGTTAAAGAAAAATTACTGTAAAGTGGCTAAAATAATTAGAAAAACCTGTATTGGAAAAGCTGGCATTTGGCCTTTTCTAGTGTTCATGTTTAGATATCCAAATGGTAATATCCCCCAGCCCATTTCGGCACTCAATTTATAATTATATTATCAGAGACTTGTACCATTATCATTGTCCCCAATGCATTTTACAGTCTGTATAGTATGGGTGTATGCGTGTATGTTCACACATAAATATAAATGAATTTACATATTAGTTTTGTAATTTTAAGGCTTCTAATAGAGACGAAATGATGGGACAAGTGCAGAAATGATTATGAAGTGCTACTTCTCCACACGTTATAGTCTTTTTCTGATTAAATGACTGAGGAGGTGAAAACAGCTAGGTTTTATTCCTGTTGGGTTTTATTTATTGTTTGAAACCGATTTTGTTCCTCAACTTTAAACGTAATTCACCTCTTAAAGTTTCAGTTTAATACTTGTCTGAAGAATTTGTAATTTAATTTCTTAACCCTTTCTACTATCATTCCCATTTCTGTTACATTTCTTATGGACTTTGTGCTGAATATTGTATAAAGTATTTGTAGTAGTTTAAAAAATAAATTATTTAAAATAAAGAAAGAAAAAAAGCTGCAAGAGTTATGCTCCTGCAAGTCAAAATGCAATAAAAGCAAATCTGCCCTCTAAATGCTCTTTGTTGAATTACAGTCTCTTTCCTCCTGGGATAATAGTTTGCTTCTTGCCAAGTTTTATTGATTTTCATTTGGCATAGCCTTTTAAACTCTAGCTTTTGAGAAGCTCTTTCTGTCAACACATAACACTGGACTTTCCAAGAACTTGGTGATTCAGATGCCATTAAGTCATAGAAGTTAGAGATTGTAAATGATTCAAAAAAGAAAAAGTCTCTTTTGCTTTGGTAAGGAACCCAAATCTGAGAAACTGAAATCCAGGCAACATTTAAAAAAATTATTTTTATTTGTATTTCTTTTTATTTAGTCATCATAGTTATAAAGTTATATTTACACTTGGGTTTCAGTATTGCCAGTGCGGTTCAACAATCTTAATCCCTTTCACCTAAGCTCCACTTCTCCTCCACCAATGCCTCCCTACCTTTTATTTGCTGCCTCCCACCCACCAGCGCTTACGCCATAAGCTGTGTGCTCTGTGTGTGAGCGGGTAGTTTTTTCACTGTTGTTTACAGCACTGCTAGTTGATAGGAATTTCATGTAAACACTTGCCACCAGTGGCATATATCTACCTGTAGTAAAAAAAAATTTCTGATCTGCTAAGATCTGCAACCAGTACTATTTTTTTCTTGCACTTACACAAGCACATCCTTGAGAAGAAACACTATTCCCAAAATTCAGTTTTTTGTACACTGCCTTCTTTCCACAGGACCTTTCTTCCCTTGGCAAGTCTTGCCTAGGGAAACATGAGGTTACTCCTAAATATGAAATTTTTGGTTCCTGAAGTGATTCGAAGATACTCCCACCCTCTTCTGAAAATCATCCCAAGCAACAGAGAGAGAGAGAGAGAGAGAGAGAGAGAGAGAGAGAGAGAGAGAGAGACAGAGACAGAGAGAGATAGAGATAGAGATTAGACACAATATTTTATCTCTGTAAAACTGTAGGAGATTGTCTTGAAATTCAAACCCAATGTA
>JAJIBD010034991.1:0-22701 GCA_021461705.1 Cryptotis parvus
TGATCATTGATGTCCAAGAGAGTTCGACAGGGTGATACCATTCCACCAAAACTCTTCAGCGCCACCCTCAGGAACATCAAGGAGACAATTAGAATGGGAAGGAATGGGAGTGAAGAAGGTAGAGTGCGGCAGCAAATACACCACCTCCGCTTCACTGATGACATCGTTCTAATAACACCAAACATTAGTAGCGGCACAAATGCTGGCTGACTTTGACCCCAAATGTGGAAAGATAGGTCTACAGCTGAATCTGAAGAAAACTATGTTCACTGAGAAATGAACTAGTTCCTGAAGCACCATTCACTCTCAATGGAACAAACATCTCTGAATGCAGCAGTTATGTAAACCAGGTCGAGAAGTCAACATGATGAGCGACCTAAAACCTGAGCCGCGCGCAGGAGAGAAGCGGCATGGAATGCCTTCAAAGGCATCGAAGAAATAGCTAAAAGGACCAAGAACCTCCGGCTCGGGCACATCTCTTTGACTCCACCGTTCTCCTGCATTCACATACGCCTCAGAGACCTGGGCCCTATGAAAGCAGGATGAGAATGCTATTCGGGTCTCCCAGAGAGGAATCGAAAGAGCTATGCTTGGTCACGCATCACTCAGTGAGTGAAGGAATCCGAGTTCTGACCCCGTCGCTATTCCAGAATCAGGGATGCTGTCTCGTTTGCCAAGGCTTCGAAAATCAGATCGGCTGGACATGTAATGCGATTTGGAGACAACCGCTGGACTAGAGCCGTTACTGACTGGATCCCACGGGATGTCAAAGATCACGTGGCCACCCACCTACAAGATGGCCAGACTTCCTTGTAAGACCCTGAAGGAACTGTTTGAGGCTCTTCATATTCCTGAATCAACCAGATGCCATTGGGCTGCAGTCGCAGCGATAGGGTCCAATGGAAATGTTACTAGCACCCTTGAGCAAATCGATGAATAACGAGATTCAAGTGATCAAGTGATTTGGCATAGCAAATAAGACACGGTAGCTCGCCAGGCTCTGCTGTGCAGGTGGAATTAATCTTGTAGTAACCTACATACTTGAGCATTTATTGATAAACTGCGCGGCTGCCTTGCAACCACGTAAGCCAAGCTGCAATCAGCTCTTCTGCTGGGTGGGCTCTGAGGGAGAGGAGTCGGTTGTGGAAAATTATGGCCCTCATGAGTGGGAGGTTCCTCTGCCTTCTTGAGAGAGGCTCTGCTGGGTGATGACAGGCCAGTGCTAGAGCTTCATGCCATCCCTCCGGATGCCTTATGATCCAGTTGGGCTGGGGAGAGTAAAGTAGCAGCTCTGCCCTGTGTGTGAGTCTCTGGATCGGCATACCTGGGCGGGCTTAGAAAAAACTGCTGCAGGGGTGGGTTGGGGCAAGCCCAGCTGTGATCTAAACCACATATCATCATATTCATCTGGCAACAGACGGCTCTACTATTTTAAATATTGCTGCACTGAAAGAACAGATATTTCTTCAAGATTCTGTTTCTATTAGTTTGGGCATATATTCAGGATTATGATCATATAATAGTTATATATTTTTAAAGGAAATTCCATACTTTGTTTCATGGCTGCAAAAATTTCCCGATTCCACCAACCATAGATAAGTCTTTCCTTTCAGCCACATTCTTTTAAAAAATATTTTTATTATACCACCATGAGATATACAATTACAAAGATGTTCATGTTTGGGCTTGGTCATACAGTGTTCAACATCCATCCCCCACCAGTGCCCATTTTCCACCACCAATGTCCCCTGATTTCCTCCCCACTCCTAGCCTGCCTCTATGGCGTGCTACCCTCTCTTCTCTCTCTCTCTCTCACTCTCTCTTTCTATCTCTCTCTTCCTTCTCTTATACATTGTGTCAGCAACATTCTTGTAAGCGTTACATAGATGGAAGATAATACATAATTGCAATATATACTACAGTTTACATTTCTCAGAGGAACAATGACATTGTGTAACTTTTTCATACACATGTTGGCCATTTATATATATATATCTTTATTTTTTAAATTTTATTATTTTCCCCCGAGTTCAAGTGATCAAGTGATTCCCAAATATTATTACACCGTTTTAGACATACAATTGAAAGATGCTCATGTAGAGTTTTGGTTCTACAGTGTTCCAACACCCATCCCTCCACCCAAACCCATCTCCCATCACCAATGGTCCCACCTCCCTCCCCCTCCCGCACCTCAACTACTTGGTGGGTTCTGTATGTCATTTATTTCTCTTTTATATCTCCTTCCCAACAAACTTTCCTGCTCTTGTTGGAATGTAGTGCATTAAAAGACATTACTGTTTCACTATTTTTAGTGGACTGCGCGGCCGCTTGCTCGGCGCAGACCCTGGGCTCGAACTGGTTTTTGCTCTGTTCATCTGGTCGTAAGGCAGTTTCCCAGTGTCGGACAGCGAAAATGGTGGCTAGTGTGATGAAGCGAGTCTCATCCGGCTGCTTCCAGGACCCCCAGAGGCGATGGGCCTCCCAAAACCCATCTGCCCTCCTAGGGGCTCCATAGTCAGCTGGGCCGGGCGTAGCGAGTTCCAGCCTCCCCAGCCGCTTGTGAGGCTCTGGATGCTGGCCCTGGGCAGCTCCTGGACGAGGGCCACCAGGCTCGAGAAAATGGAGGGGAAGCGACCGCCTCCATCCTGGCGACTTCCAGTGATTCCCTCTGGCCATTTATATTTTTTGTGGAGGAAGGACTGTGTCTTCAGATCTTTTGCTTATTGTAAAATCACTTATCACTGTTATTTTTTGCTACTGCATTCTAGGAGTTCTTTCCATGTACTATGAATATTAGATAGGAAGTCACAAAGCAAAGAGACAGAGGTCATACAGCAAGTAGACAGGCGGTCACACATAAGCATCAGAAGAGCCCTCTCAGTATTATTGTATCCTCTTAGCGGTCACTAGCAGATGGAGCCAAAACACGGAACCACTCACTGGGTGGAAATGAAGTTGTGAGTCCCAGTCCAACATCATAAAGTGGAATTAAAAACTATAAATCTATAGTTGCAGACAATGACTAACATCTGGATTTCTTCTATCTATTCATCCTGAGTCCTGCAATAGACTTACTTTGCCCCTGTAGGGCTTTTTTGGAAAAAAGAAAAACTGACAGTAGATGCTTCCAAGGCTACACTTCTGAAAATAAAAATCATAATAAAATCCTTTGCTGAAGCTTTTCCTTGCTCTTCCTTTATCGTAACACCCAAGTGTGGTACTCCCTTGTCATTTCAAGTCATTTTTTATTAGCTAAGACCATTGGAACCTGATTAAAACTTTTTTAATTCATTCTCTAACTCCCAAGCATTATTAGGGGTTACATCAATATTATGGTCTGCTAAAGGATTATTGACACGTGTGCTAACTAATGTCAATTCAGGAACATATTATACAAAATTAAAGTACCCAAAACCAGAACTCAGCCCACTTACTTTTTTATTCTGTTTTTAAAATTCTATTATAGTTTAGGTTATATGTTTGCAGTACTAACATTTCTGGTTTGGCATACAAATTTTATTTTAGATATCCCCACCCCCCAGAGGGTTCTGTGCATTCCAAATTTATAACAATCACTTGCCTTTGATTTCAGTACTGGAAACTTCTTTTGTAAAATGGGTCTAACTGTTGTTAGGTAATTTCAAGGTTTAGACTAGTATCTATCATTTTAATAGACAGAGCCTGGCAAGTTATCCATGTTTTATTTGTTATGCCAAAAACTAGTAACAATTATGGACCTCAAATCCTGAAGAATGGTTTGAGGCTCTTTCCTGCCCTGGAGCAAGCAGATGTCTTTGGCTACACTTGCTTGTGACAGGACTTATGGAGATGTTACTGGTGCCCACTTGAGCAAATTGATAAACAACGGGAAGACAGTGATACACTGATCCCATTTACAGCAAAGCCTATACATTTCTGTATGTGTGAATGTGTCTGGGACTCAAGGAAGGAAGGGAAGTCCCTGCGCGTGTTTATGACACTTGGTGGTGCGCAGGACTTATTCTTTTTATTATTAAATGACTGTGAGATAGAACATTACAAAGCTGTTCAGGATTGGGTTTCAGTTATACAGTGTTCCAACACCCATTTTCTCTACCAGTGCACATATCCTACCACCAGTCCCCTGCCATAAAGCCTTTATGGCAGTCTCTCTCTCTCCTCTCCCCTCTCTCTCTTTTCTCTCTCTCTCTCTTCCCTCTCAGTGCATTGTGTTTTCAATATAGACACTGAAGGGTAATCATATATATCCTTTACCTTCTTTCAATACTCAGTTCTAATGCATTACCATTACCAACTACTAGTTCCTTTTCTATCTTATCTACCCTCTGCCCATACTTGTGGTAGATTGCAACCATTGACAAGTACTCCTGGTCCCTGTTTTGCCTGGCCCTGGATAATAGTTTTATATTATTTTTTATAAGTCTTGCAAATGAACAAAGTCATTTTTATATCTGTTCTTTTCCTTCTCACTAATTTCATTCAACATGATGCTCTTCATGTCCATCCATTTTAGGAAAATTTCATGAATTCATTTTTTCCTAACAGCTGCATAGTGTTCCAATGTGTAGATGTACCAATGTTTCTTTATCCAGTCATCTCTTCTCAGGGACTCAGGTTGTTTTGCTCCAGGACTTACTTTTGGCTCTGTTATTGGGATCACTCTTGGTATGGCTCGCTCAGAGTACAATATGTGTTTGAGAACTGAACTTGGGTTAGATGTGTACAAGATATAGGCCCTACTTGTTGTACTATCTCTATAGCTCCATGAATTTATTTTTTAAAAAATGAACTATGATAATTCCTGTGGATTCAATTTGAATTTGTCCTATACCCTATAAAGCAATAGAAATTTTTTTGTACATGTGTGAACAATTCGGGCTTTCTATACTTCCCTCTCATCAGAACTCCACCCAGCAGAAGAGGTGATCACAGCTTGACTTGTGGCCACTTTGCCGCCACAGTTCATCAATAAATGCTGGAGATGAACAGGAAGTGATACAGTGTGAATAAAGCTGTGAGACTTGGGTTCAGATATCACACTTTTATATTTTTGTCTTAAAGGAGAAGAAAAAACACTTTCTGATTGATGGTGCTTGATGCCACATGCTTGAAAATTGGCACACAAATAGGCCTTTTGCAGAAAAGAATGGAATATAACATGTATGTTCAATCACTGTCAAGCACATTTGATGAACCAGGTACTGAGATGCTGAGACCCATAGTTGATCCTTGTGACATAAACAGGTCACAGGGGCTGAACCACCACCCAGGTCATAAGGATCACAGTCTATCACAGGAAAGGTGAGGGGTGGGAGAATTGAGCATGAGAGTACTAAACCAGAAGAGGAAGATATATTTCTGGAATCAACGTTTGTCAAATGCAGACATTTTTCAGAGCCAACAAGATGTCATGTGTTGGGTATTTCAAGGAAGCGGAATAGGTTCAAAGATTTGCTCTCATCCAGTGAAACACTGGAAATCCGTGGAAAAATACAGGAGTCAGAGAGAAGACAAAGATACAGAAGTGGAACAATACTGTTCTTCTGAACCAAATTCTCCAATCTGGCCCCCAACCCCTCAAGTTACATACTCTAGAGACAGAATCTGCCAGTTAAGTTCACTGCACACTGGAAGACAGATCAGAATCTGAAACAACTTTGCTTTCAGCCAGGCATGAATTGGGAGAAAAGCAGAAAATACAATGCATATTTCCTATACTCTGTTTTTGAAAACCACGATGCTTGGTGTCCCTGTGGATTTGGGCCTCTGTTGTCAAGAAAGCAAGCTCTGACAGCGTGACCATCAGGGAAGAATATGAGCGGGAGGGAAGTGGGAGAGAGCTGTGACAAATGTGCATTGACTTGGGCTTGAGTCCCAGTTCTGTTGTTCATCTATGGTAAAATTCTCTAAATATGTCTACAGTGTTATTTTCCTCATCACCCCACCCCCAAATTCCTTGTAAAGAATATTATGAGCTTTCCATCTTTCCTTCCTTCCTTCCTTCCTTCCTTCCTTCCTTCCTTCCTTCCTTCCTTCCTTCCTTCCTTCCTTCCTTCCTTCCTTCCTTCCTTCCTTCCTTCCTTCCTTCCTTCCTTCCTTCCTTCCTTCCTTCCTTCCTTCCTTCCCTTTCGCTTTCCTTTCCTTCCTTCCTTCCTTCCTTCCTTCCTTCCTTCCTTCCTTACCTTCCTTCCTTCCTTCCTTCCTTCCTTCCTTCCTTCCTTCCTTCCTTCCTTCCTTCCTTCCTTCCTTCCTTCCTTCCTTCCTTCCTTCCTTCCTTCCTTTCTAAACAAAAAAACCCACAGTGGGTAGGTACTTGCCTTGCATATGGCTGACCCAGGTTCGATCTCCAGCATCCCATACAGCCTCTGAGCACCACCAGGACTACTTCTTGAGTGCAGAGCTAGAACTAACCCATGAACATCAGAGGGTGTGTTACCCCCACAAACACTGGGGGCCCTAGGAGTGTTAGCACAGAGGGTAGGGTGTTTGCCTTGCATGTGTAGAACTTGGATTCAAATCTTGCACCACATAGGGTCTCCAGAGCCTGCCAGAAGTAATCACTGAGTGCAGAGGCAGGAGTAAGCCTTTTTTACTCTTGGGCATGGCCACCAGCCAACAACAGCAACAAACAAAATGGGACTGGGGTGATAAAGGGAAGCTTAGAGCATGTGTTCTACATGCAGCAGTTTTGGGTTTAATCGCTGAGAACTAAGTTGGGAGTATTTCATGAACACTGTTGGGCATGTCCCCACACAAACAAAACTCACACATAAGGGTTTATAAAACTTTTGTCTATAAGATGACTTTGTGTCTCTCATTTCATTCCTGTTGTATACTATCTAGTAATAATCATATAAAGGCAGTCATTTATTGTAAAGAGAATGTTTCATAGGTTAGATAACATGAAGTTTATGTGTTTGGAGTTCAGGCAAGAGTGAGTACATGTCTGTACCTGACCCCAAAACACTGTATTTGGAAGAAGTCAGAAACAGGAAAAGTGGATAGCAAGCATGTTTTCAGTTCTCGAGCCAAGGCCTTAACAATTTATCCAGACTTCTTCCTATCACATTGAGTGTTTGTTTCAGACTTGTTGTTATCCATTCAGAGGAGCCATTGTCCTTCTAACACTTAACCATATCCCTGGTCTGTTAGGATTGTACTTGTCAGTGCTACTAAACTCCATCCTCTGTGCCTATTCTCTTATGCTAAATACTATGATGAATTAGTTTGTTCTGGAATGTAGTATTCATCTTGTTCCCCACAAAATTGCAAGACTTTCCATCAAGAACAAGCAGGTTTGGAGGAGAGTGATAGTTCTATCTCCAGAAACACATAGTTTCGGAATAACCAGGAGCTGCCACCAAGAACAGAGCTTTGTAGTACCCCTAAGCACCACATGGTGCATCTTCCAAAACAAAACAACAAGTATAAGAAGATTTTGTAATTGGAACTTTATACTTGTATTTTTATATTTAACTGGATTTTAGACTATTTCCAATATGCAATTACAATATGAAAATACCACTTTAAATTGAAGTAAATCTTGACTTAAATGAAGAAGTCTTTTTTAAGTCATTTGAAATAAATTCCTTAAAGTTATTGAAAAATCAATTAACAAAGATGATTTCAATACTAAGAAAAATATAAATTTCTCTCAAATAATACTTAAACTGGTTCTAGACCAATGGACTCTTTCAGCTGGAATTTCTCTTTGTTCTGTAAGAATTTTCTCTAGTGTTGATGACACTTATTCCAGACCTTTAAAGTTTGTGATTTATTATCGATTGAAATATTGATAGAATAAAGAATTTATTCAAACAAAATACAAATTATGCAATTTGCTGCTACGTTGTGGGAACTTGAGGATATTGTGCTGCGTGAAGTTGGCCCAGAAGAAGAGAGTTACTTAACAGCTTCTCAAATATGGGGAGATAAAGAAGCATATATGGGAATAACAAATGACAAAATAGCAACAAAACCTAAGAGCAGGTCTACTGAAGGTGCTTATGGCGGTGAGTTGCTGAGAGTGGTGATCCTAGGACAGTGGTGGAGGGAGCCGACACACTGGTGTTTTTGAGGTGGTGGTGTGGGATTAATGTATGCATGAAAACTCAGCAGCATAAGTATTGTGAAATTGTAAAGCATGGTGACTGGAAAACAAAGCGATGCTTACTCAACAATTCTGCAGACCGTTCTGTGATTTCACTCAGCTAGAGTATAACCGAGTATAACTGCTTTATACTCTAAACAATAGGCACAGTAATTGGGATTATCTAGAGACAGAGGCTCTATCTTTAGAGATTTTTATAAAATACTTAAGCCTATATGAATAAACTCATAAATAAATAAGTATTCTTGAGATAGGGGTCTTAAAGTCATGGCATATTTTTCATGTTTACATTGAACCACTGGAGTGGCAAGATGAAAATCTCATCCTATCAGCATGTTCACTGCAGCTATATATAGAACTTATTTAGAGACCAACATCAAACAGCAGAGACCGAGGCAGCGCAAGGCAACAGTAACACAAGAGATCAGTTCTGGCCCTCCTCTACTTACAGAAGAAAAATGCACAAACTTTCTGCTGCCTGGAGTAGTTGGAGTTTATTGGCTTAGGCTAAAATAAATGGAGTGACTAGATGAATATCTGGATAATTCAGGTAGCATCTCCCTGTGATTTGACTTTCAAAGGCAAAGCAAGACCTTAGAATTTGAATCTGAGGGCTGAGTTTGGACAGAAGGCAAGTGATATAAAGTGACATAAAGGAATCTAGTGCCTTTTTTTCCCCTAGAAGGATTTTGGGTGTTTTAGCAGTTTGCTTTTAATACATTAACTATTCATTATTTTGTCTCTCTGCATTTTGATCTTGGACTTTTTAAGAACAATGTGACTCCATTTACCTCTTGTTACTTTATTCTAAGTATTTTTGATTAGAGGTTAATGTCTAGTTTACATCTGGAATTCTAAGTTTATTTCCTCTTTCAAATTTATAGCATATTCGTCTGGAGCTTAGGCTGTGACTCTACTTAAATACTTTCAGTGTTTCAACCATCTTATGTCTTTTATGCCTTCTGCTTCCAGCTAGGGATTTTTTGTTGAAGACCATTTGGTGTCTCTTCAAAGCTGGTTTATAGGATGTATGATGAATGTCCTCATCTATTGTTGTCTAAGGATGTTTTCATCAGTCACTCAAATGTGAGTGGTAATGCTGCAGGGTAGATGTTTCCTGTTTGGAGGTTCTTTTTGTTCAGTATTTTGAATATATTATTCCATTCATTTCTTGTTTATAGAGTATCACCTGAGAAATCCAGTGTGAGGCTTATGGAGATTTCTTTATACTAAGTTTTTTGCTTCTCTCTTGTGGCTTTAGGGAATCTCTCTTTCCTCTCTCTCTCTCTCTCTCTCTCTCTCTCTCCTCTCCCTTTGGTTCTTGCCTTTCTAATTATAATGTGTTCTGGTGTTATTCTGTTTGGGTTCATTTTATTTGAAACTCTTTGGGCTTCACAAATTCACACACATCTCTCCCTCCTCACATTGAGGAAGTTCTCAGCTATTATTTCTTATATCAACAATTCTTTCTATCCCTCGTCCTCTCCTTCTGGTAGTCTATGATGCAGTGGTTGTTCTTTGGATTTTTTTTTTAATTTTCCCCCTTTATTTGAACACCGCGATTTACAAAGTACAAAGTTTTTCATAGTACAGTTGTTACAAGCATTCATCATTCAACACCAGTCCCATCGCCAGTGTGCCCCCCCACCACCAAAGACCTTCCTTTCCTACCCTCCCCATCCAGCCCCATGCCTGCTCTACTAGCCAGCATTAATTGTATCCATTGTTGCAACATATAAATAGTAATGGTATTGATAAAATCATAAGTTTTTCCTGGGTTGTTACGTGCGAATTTGGTCATCATTATTTCAGGTTTTTCGCAACTACTATTTGGAACTATCTTGAACCTATATGGAATAATCTAACTTATATTGCTGTGTTAGACTGAATTTGCTAAATATGGTTACAAACAGATTCTTAGAAAAGGTTAATAGGGATTATTAAATCTCAACCTGGACCCATTGGGCCATCTGGTTCCCCTGTATAAAAAAATTACTGCTATGTTCTCACAGAGATGAAATTGTGCCTACACACGTTTTGTTTGTTTTTTTTTGGGAAGTCACGCTGGCCGGTATCATGTCGGCAGTTTGTTGGTCCTCTTGGTGATTTCTAGATGAGTGAGTGATCTGTGGTTGAAGTGAGATTGCAACGGCTCCAGGAGGAGTTCTGGGTGCAGCCATGTGACCATCTGGCGGGAGGGACTCTGGAACTTAAAAAAAATTTTTTTTGGGGGTCACAACTGGCAATGCTCAGGGGTTACTCCTGGCTCTGCACTCAGGAATTACTCCTGGCGGCTCCATATGAGATGCCGGCGATCAAACCTGGGTCAGGCGCGTGCAAGGCAAACGCCCTACCCACTGGACTATCGCTCTGGCCCTGAACTCTGGAATTTTAAGACATACCTGGGTATATTTCAACGTTGAAATAGAAGGACTTGATTTTATTTTATAGTTTAGGGGTGCTTCCAAATGGTCTCCTGGGCTTGGGGACCATTCCCAGTCTAACTCAGTTAAGCATCAGGATGTTTAAGTACTAGGGTCTAAGGATGCAGCGTTGTTCATAGCTTGCAGTGCCAGGAAACACTGAGGTTACACCAGTAGTCTTCAGTTCTACCAGATTAGGAGATGCCAAAGATTGAAGGGGTTCCATGCATACCTTGCATGTACTGTCACTCCAGCCACTATTTTCTAATTTTTTAAATTTTTTTTTTGTTTTTTTTTTTTTTTACAATTACAAAGATATACAATTAAAAAGTTCATATTTGGGTTTTGGTCATATAGTGTTCCAGCACCCATCCCTCCACCAATACCCATCCTCCCACCACCAACATCCCCGGTTCCCTCCCCCCCTCCCTCAGCCCTCCTCCATGGCAGGTTCTCTATTTCTTTCCCTTTCTCTCTCTTTCTCTTTTCCTTCCCTTCCAGACTATGGGTTACAGAACATACATTAAAGGGTTGTCATGTGTATCTTTTTTGCCTCTATTTAATGCTCAGTTCTAGGTTGGTATTAGTTAATGCCGGGGGAATCAAACCAGGGTCAGTCACGTGCAAGGCAAACACCCTACCCGCTGTGCTATCGCTGCGACCCCCTGACTGTTCAGTGTTAGACCCACTGATGTGGTGCAATGTGTTTGTGGAGCCCTGTGGGGCCAGAACTCAAAAAGTGGTACCCAATACCTGCAAGGCATGTACTTGAGTCTTTTAAGTTATCTTCCCTACCCCGGTGCCAGGTATTTGAATGCATTATCTGTATAAATAATCAAGTAACTATATTTCATTCTGGAGACAAAGTCATTTGAGAGTTTAATTTATCTACTGTTTCCCATTAGTAAACTCATGATTTTTTCCCATATATGTTCATTTGATTTGTCTTCTTTTTTAATGATGAATGTCTTTGGTTTTATTAGCATATTTAAAATAAAATTCAGATTTCAGAAATGCTTGACGTATTTATTAACTCCTTGAATATTTAGGGCTTAGGAGCCCCCTTCTCCCTTTACTCATCCCTACCCCCAAGGCCCCCACGCACACACATATACAAGGTATGAGGTAATTTTAGCAATGGAGTCAGATCTCCTGTGTCAGGATTTTTTTTTTTTAACTGTAGCTGACCCGGAGAGCACCATGGCAACAAAGCTTGGTCGCTAGGCCTGCAGACAGAACTACTGGGCTTATTCATTTCAAGGTGTCTCTTAAGTAGCTGAATATCACATTTTGTGGGCCTCCTGACTCTAATGGCAAATTCTAGGCAGAAAAGCACAAATTCTGTTCCCTGGTGCTATGTTTAAGTAGATTAATGATTCTACTCCAAATGTACCCACTGCCCCAGGGATTAGGTGTGATTCCCAGGACTCTGAACCACCCCCTGGGAGCCCTCAAAAACAATTGATATTTTAAGCAAATACAAAGTATTAGGGTCTTACAACTAGGAAAAGATCCGAAAGAATCTAGTTGGAGCCCTCAGTTGAAAAAGTCAAGACTCAGCTACTTCCCAAAATCGGTGAGGGAGTTAGCAACTGAACTCTTGGCCTCTTGAGGTCTGTTCCCAGATGAGATGCTCTCAGCACTGTGCCTTGGGGTGCTGCCAGATGAGGGAACCAGCACAGGTACTAACTCCCAGGAGAACATCTTTTACAAAGCAGAATAGCCTTCCTTTGAGCAGACCTTTTATACTTTCTCTGGAATCCCGAGTTCCAACAGCACAGTAATGGTATTCGGACATCTGTGCACAACTGAAAATTCCTTTACAGTTGTCAATAATAATACCTTTTGAGCTTTCACACTTTATAGTTTGTGAACTAATTCTTCATCTCTCATCTCACGATTATGACATGTGTTATAAGGAGCAAGTGACTGGCGGACCCAGTTTGTAGCTACGGAAAGTGTAAAGAAGTGCCAACGTCCTTCCCGTCATAACCGACAGAGGGGGACCAGAGGCTCTTTTCTCACGATAGCATCAGAGAAGACTTGGGTAAAGTTACAGGAAAGAAAACTGAAGGGAGCTGGGAACTAATAGAGTGGATGCTGGTTCCTTTCCCAACATCCTCAGGTCATTTGGGCGAGCCACTGTCCAGATTGCTAAGAATCTCCAGCCTTCTTGAGCACCACGTGGAGTACCACACTCCCCCCAAATTAAGTTAAATTAAATTAAATTAAACATTGAAGAACAAAGCTCTCATTTTGATATTTTGTCCAAGGTGATAGATATAATCTGCAGTGGACTTGGTCCAAGACCCTAATTTTTTTTTTTGTAAGATATCCTTCAGAATATAGTGCAGGACATACCTCACCTTTGTTAATCCTGTGAACAGGCGCTATTTATATTACCCCAAACCTTCAAGTCTCTCCAAATTTGGCAGATCTCCTGCTAGGCCATGCAACTGCAAAATCTAATAGCTCAAATGTGTTTGTGCTGCTGCCAAATTCAAATCATGTGCCTTTGTGACTTTTTCCCATCCCTTGTGTAATGAGTTTGAATCTTTTTTGGAAGGCACATCCTTGCAAGTATAGGTAATAGAGATTCTTTCTCTCATGAGCCTTATGATGAAATAATTAGTATAAAACAAACACAGTTTTTCCTATGCTCAGAATTGCACCCCCAAAAAAGTAAAATTTCAAGATACACCTCATATTTTTACCCACGGATATGAATTATAAGAGATGATGTTAAAGGGAAGACTCTTCATGAGGATGAAGTAGACTGTTTATTCTAGTAAGCATGTTTATTTTTCCTTTTGTATATGTCTGGAGAGAACACTTCTAACAGTTACCTTTAGGAGGTCACCACTAATCGGGGGTAGATCTAGCTTAAGTATCAGAAAGGCTTTTTCTCTGATTAACAGGATGGGAATTGTCTGCTTTACTGTATGAGAGTAATAAATTTTTATGCTATTGCAAATTCCTCTAAACTCTCCCATGTATTTTAAATTCTAAGTTTTCAGAGTAGAATTCATTAATCCCAATGCAACTCTTTTTAAAAATGCACAGAGTATAGAGTATGTGAAAATACAGACATAGAAAGGAAAAATATAACCCAAAGGCATTTTATATCTTCTTAAGGGAGCAGTTGAAACAGTTGGATAAACAATCGTTATGGTTCCATGATTTTTGGAGACACTATTGTTCTCTGGGTCAACAATATTGTGGCAGTAAATCTATGTCTACATACAAATTGTGTTGCCCTTGTCAATTAGAACACCAATATATCTCATCTCAGAGCTCTGACTGCATAACATATAAATAATTTCTATCATGGTTCAAGTTACTTAGATGGCTTTTCCATACAAATATGAGGCTTTACATAATATGAGACTAATACCCAAGGACAGTAGAAACAAGGGTGAGGAGTGGTCCATGGTTGGAAGCCTACCTCAAGTACTGGGGAGAAGGCAGTTGGGACAGGAAGGGACCACGATGACAAAGATAGTTGGAAGTGATCACTAAACTTCATGCTGAAAATAGGCAAAAGGAACAAACATGATCACCTCCCAGTATCTGTATTGCAAGCCATAATGCCCATAAGGAGGGAGGGGAGAGAGAGAGAGAGAGAGAGAGAAGAGAGAGAGAGAGAGAGAGAGAGAGAGAGAGAGAGAGAAAGAGGTGTCTGCCATAGAGGCTGGTGGGGGTGGAGGGAAGAGTAATGATGGGACATTGGTGGTGGGAAACGTGCACTGGTGGAGGGATGGGTGTTGGAACTTTGTATGACTAAAACCTGACATGAGCAACTTTGTAACTATGTATCTCATGGTGATTCAATTTTTTTTATAAAAGGAAAACAAAATTTTCTTTTAAGCATTGCAATATTAAAATAATAACGTAAAATAATAGTAAAAATATTAGGTTTTAGACTCCATAACTTGGGTTCTTCCAAAAAAGTATAATTTTACTCTTGGACCCTGGCCACATAAGTGCATTTAGGAGGACAATTGTCTATGAAAAAGTTTGGGTAAAAAGCTTTTCTCTAGTGGTTCAGGACAAAGCTACAAAAAATTATTTCTATTTGCATGAGTTTAAAGTCATAAAACATGGCTAGTACTAAAACTCTAAATTGCCAAAGGAACAACAGATGCACTAAGTACCTGAGATTATCTCAATGAAGCAGAAAAATATTCAAATGACAAGATTATGCAGGGCTAGCAAACAGTATAAATTAATAATTAAATATTTTAATGTCTTATTTTTAAGCCGATGATATTTGGAGACACATTATCATGTTTCTCAGAAACCTTTAAGGAAAAATTATTGTGTTAAGCAAAATAATTAGAAAACCTGTATTGAAAGCTGGCATTTGGCTCTTCTAGTGTCATGTTTAGATATCCAAATGGCATTATCCTCTCAGGCCATTATCTGGCACTAATTTATAATTATATTATCAGAGACTATGTACCAATATCATTGTCCCCAATGCATTACAGTCTGTATAGTATGTATGTATGCGTGTATGTCTACACATAAATATAAATGAATTTACATATTAGGTTTTGCACTTTAGTTTCTAATAGAGATCAAAAAAATGATGACAAGTAGAAATGATTATGGAAGTGCTCATTTCTCCATACGTTATAGGCCTTTTTCTGATTAATGACTGAGGAGGTGAAAAACAGCTAGGTTTTATTCCTGTTGGGTTTTTGTTTGTTTGTTTGTTCCATTTTGTTCTCAACTTTAAACGTAATCTACCTCTTAAAGTTTGTAGTTTAATACTTGTTCAGTGAATTTGTACCACTTTAACCCTTTCACTATCATTCCCATTTTGTTACATTTCTTTTATGGGGACTTTTATGCTGGAATATTGTATAAAGCATTTGTAGCAGTTTAAAAATAAATTATTTAAAATAAAGAAAGAAAAAAAGCTGGCATTTGAGTTGCTCCTGCAAGTCAAAATGCAATAAAAGCAAATCTGCCCCTCTAAATGCTCTTTGTTGAATTACGCAGTCTCTTCCTCCCCGACAGTTTGCTTCTTTGCCAAGTTTTATTGATTACTTGGCATAGCCTTTTTAAACTCTAGCTTTTGAGGTTTTTCTGTCAACACATAACACTGGACTTTCCAAGAACTTCTTTGTGATTCAGATGCCATTAAGTCATAGAAGTTAGAGATTGAAATGATTCAAAAAAAAAAAAAGTCTCTTTTGCTTTGGTAAGGAACTTGTTCTGGAAACTGAAATCCAGTAACATTTAAAAAATTATTTTATTGTATTTCTTTTTATTTAGTCATCATACAGTTACAAAGTTATATTTACACTTGGGTTTCAGCATACAGTGGTTCAACACCAATCCCTTCACCTGTGTTCACTCTCCTCCACCAATGCCTCCCTACCTTTATTTGCCTCCCACCCACCAGTTTACGTTACAAGCGGTGCTCTGTGTGTGATGGGGTAGTTTTTTCACTGTTGTTTACAGCACTGTTGCTGATAGAATTTCATGCAAAACACTTTGCCACCAGTGGCATATTCACCTGTAGTGAAGAAAAAATTTCTGATTCAAGTAAGATCTGCAAACTGTGCACTATTTTTTTTTTCTTGCACTTACACAAGCACATCCTTGAGAAGAAACACTATTCCCAAAATTCAGTTTTTTTGTACACTGCCTTCTTTCCACAGGACCTTCTTCCCTTTGGCAAGTCTTGCCTAGGGAAACATGAGACAATTCAACAAGGAACTTCTGTTCTGAAGTGACTAGAAGATACTCCCACCCTCTTCTGAAAATCATCCCAAGCAACAGAGAGAGAGAGAGAGAGAGAGAGAGAGAGAGAGAGACAGAGAGAGATAGAGATAGAGATTAGACACACATTTTATCTCTGCAAAAATCAGGAGACGTCTGAAATTCAAACCCAATGTATAGAAGGGAATGTTGGAGAGGGGGTAGTGTCAGGTTTGCAGGACAGAGGAAACGGAGACTTGGCGGGATGCTGATGGAAAAGAGCCTTGCTTCCTGCAGGACTCTGGGAACTGGCAGCTGAGCAGCGGTGGGGGTGGCAGAGCACTGAGCAACCTGGCAGAGCTGTAGTACTGCGAGCTGCTTAGAATGTGAGCTAGGAGGGCCGGAGTGATAGCACACCGGTAGGGCGTTCGCCTTGTGCGAGGCCGACTGGAGTTGAATCCTTGGCATTGCATATGGTCCCCTGAGCACCACCAGGAGTAATTCCTGAGCAAAGAGCCAGAAGTAATCCCTGAATATTGGAAGTGATCATTGATGTCGAAAGAGGGGGTTCAGCAGGGGTGATACCATTTCACCAAAACTCTTCAGCGCCACCCTCGAGAACATCATGTGACAATTAGAATGGGAAGGAATGGGAGTGAAGATAGATGGTCAACTACCCCACTTCCGCTTCGCTGATGACACCATTCTAATAACACCAAACATTAGCCAAGCGACACAAATGCTGGCTGACTTCGACCGAGAATGTGGAAAGATAGGTCTACAGCTGAATCTAAAGAAAACTATATTTATGAAAAATGAACTAGTTCCTGAGGCCCCATTCACTCTCAATGGAACAAACATCTCTGAATGCAGCAGTTATGTGTACTTAGGTCGAGAAGTCAACATGATGAACGGCCTAAAACCTGAGCTGTGCAGGAGGAAGAGAGAGGCATGGAATGCCTTCAAAGGCATTGAAGAAATAGCTAAAAGGACAAAGAACCTCCGACTCTGGGCACATCTCTTTGACGCCACCATTCTCCTTGCATTAACATACGCCTCAGAGACCTGGGCCCTATGAAAGCAGGATGAGAATGCTATTCGGGTCTCCCAGAGAGGAATCGAAAGACCTATGCTTGGAATATCATGCCTCACTCAAGTGAGAGAAGGAATCCGGAGTCGTTGTTATTCCAGAATCAGGGACGCTGTCTTGTTTGCCAAGGCATCGAAAATCAGATGGGCTGGACATGTAATGTGATTTGGAGACAACCGCTGGACTAGAGCCGTTACTGACTGGATCCCACGGGATGTCAAAAGATCACGTGGTCGCCCATCTACAAGATGGTCAGACTTCCTTTCCTGAAGGAACGGGTTGAGGCTCTTCATATTTCTGAATCAACCAGATGCCATTGGGCTACATTGGCACGTGATAAGGTCCAATGGAAATGTTACTGGCGCCCACTCGAGCAAATTGATGAATAACGGGATTCAAGTGATCAAGTGATCAAATGAAGTGACCCAAAAAAGAAAAATAAAAAAAAGAATGTGAGGTAGGAATGGACGGTATCTAGTGACAACAATTGGAGCTAGAACACAGAACTGAGATTAGCAAGGGGCGGAGAGGAGGGTTGGAGGAAGAGGTGAAATAGTAGTGGACCAGGACATGATGGCTGGTCTCAGGCTCTCTGGGTTGGTGGAGGGGCAGTAATTCTGCACATTTTAAGCATGAATGTTAACACAGATGTCACCATGTTACTCATTGATAAAAAAAAGCTTTGGGGCCAGGAGCGATAGTCCAGCGGGTAGGGCGTTTGCCTTGCACACGGTCGGTCTGTGCTGGCCTGGGCTCGATCCCCAGAATCCCATATGGTCCCCCGAGCACCGCCAGGAGTGAATCCTGAGTGCAGAGCCAGGAGAAACCCCTGAGTATTGCTGGGTATGACCCAAAAAAAGCAAAAAAAAAAAGCTTTAAATAAAAATGGAAATGAGGCTGGAGCAGTGATAGTACAGCACTTAGAGCTTTTGCCTTGCATGCGACCGCCCGGGTTCAGTCCCCCACATCCCATACAGTCCGTCACCACGCACCACCACCCCAGCACTGCCAGGAGTGATTCCTGAGTGCAGAGCCAGAAGTAATCCCTCAACATTGCTCATTGTGACCCAAAATAAAAAAAATTGAAATGAGAGCGATGGGGAGGAGGTGGGTAAGAGAGTTCTAGCGTTCAGCATCCAAGTGCCTCAGCCCAGCAACTGGAAGAGGGAAGGGTAGGTGCAAAGAACAGAGAGGCCCTAAGGAGATAAATCTGGAAAAACTGTAAAATTGATAGATTAGATGATGGGATTGTCTTGAGAAATAAAGACTATTGAGGCATTGGAAGATAAAGGAAATGATACAAATAAAAGACATAGCATCAATAAATATAAAGTTACTGTTAACTCTTGAGAAAACATGCTTTTTATAAGAAAGCAAGCTGTGATAGCAGTATATTTTGACTCAACAGGAAATATAAAAATAATACTATAAATACCAAATAGTGATATAACCATAACACTCATAAAATCATGAGGTTTTGAAAACCTCACACAATCATATGAAAACCTCACAAAATCATAGGAGGTTTTCAGCAGTGTTGGCACAATTGGATGAAGGCATGCAAAAGAATAAAGGTGGACACCTACCTCACTTCACATAAAAAGTTAAGTCATAACAGTCCATATAAAGGCTAAAACTATAAAAAATCTTTTTAGAAAAAAATCTTTGGGATCTTGAATTTAGAAATGGTTTCTTATAGGACACCCAAAATACAAATAACAATAGAAAAAATATATCTTCAGCACTTTATATCCTTCAAAGGGCACTATCAAGAATGTAAAAAGACAGTTCAAAGAATGGGAGCAAATATTTGAAAATAATGTGTGTGATTAGGGAATTGTAGCCACAATACATGAGAAACTCTTATAACTCATACAACTTACCACAATAAGAATGAAGTAACTTAATTTAAAAATGAGCAAAATACTTCAGCAAACATTTTCCAAAGCAAGTCAAATGGCCAATAAATACATAGAAAGATTCTCTCCTGACCTTATCATTACTGTTCCCTTATAAGAGCTATAAGGATCAACATAATTGATGCTGGCACAGCACCGGGAGGGGGATGAAGGGAGGGTGGGAAATGCGGTCTCTGGTGGTGGTGGGGGCACACTGGTGGTGGGACTGGTGCTAAATGATGAATCTTTCCAGCAACTGTATTGTGGAAAAGTTTGTACTTTGTAAATCACGGTGTTTAAAATAAACATTAAAAACAAAGAAAGAAAAGATTCTCTCCTTCTTTAGCCATTAGGTAAGGGCAAATATAAACCACAACAAGAGACCACTTTATATTCACTAGAATTTCTAAAATTTAAAAAGACAAAGGTGAACTTTTGGTGAAGATATTAATAAAATATAGACACAAGTTGATTTTAATAATCTCATAGCTTACATGCTATAATAAAATTTTACTTAATTTTTTTTCTTAAATTTAAACATTCACAAGGGTGTAACAAATGGAAAGCTATAAAGTTCTAAAATTATAAAGTGGGAATATAAAATGTTGCAGGCACTCTGGTAAATAGTGCCAATTCATTAAAAAATTTCCAAATAGAATTGCACCAGATGACACAATTCCACCCCTAGGTGTGGAAAATTTAAAACGTGAAAAAATTGTACATTAATGTTCATTATTACTCATATAGTCAAAAAGAGGTGACAGCACAAATATTTACCAACCAATGAATAGATAAATGAGTAATAGCCCCAGAATGGAATATTAGCTTAGTTCTACAAAATGAATGAAATGTGTACTATAATATGGATGAAACTTAAGATATGATACGGAAGATAGAAAGATGATAGGTACAGGTTGTCAAAAAATTCATGGGTCGTTATACATGAAATGCCCAAATAGTTTAACACATTGAGCTAGAAAACAGACTTCTGTAGGCTGAAAATGGAAGTGACTGCTAATAGGGATAGTTTCCTTCCTTGTGTTGAAAATGTTTTAAAACTAAATAGTGGTAGTAGTCAATAACCTTGTGAATATACTGAAACCACTGAGGTTTGCACTTCAAAAAGTGAATTATGTGGTATGTGAATTATATCTTAGTGAAGCTACGATATTAAAACTGTATGAGAAAGACAATTGTTGAGGGTACTAATGCCAACCTAGAACTGAGCATTAAATAGAGGCAAAAAGATACACATGACAACCCTTTAATGTATGTTCTGTAATCCATAGTCTGGAGGGGAAGGAAAAGAGAAAGAGAGAGAAATGGAAAGAAATAAAGAACCTGCCATGGAGCAGGGCTGGGGAGGGGGAGGGAACCGGGGACGTTGGTGGTGGGAGATGGGCACTGGTGGCGGGATGGGTGCTGCAACACTGTTTGACCAAAACCCAAATATGAACTTTTTAATTGTATATCTTTGTAATTTTAAAAATAAAAAAATTAAAAAAAAGTGAATAAGAAACACAATGATAGAATGAAATTCTTTTCTACTGTGATTAGACATAAATACATTATGTCAAAAATGTATAAGTCAAAACTAAGATTACTAAGTGAAGGAAAGGGAGGGCAGGAAGAGATGGATTAGAAGTAACATAAGGATAGCAGTCGAGAAGTAGGAAATGATCACGTGGACAAGAGCTGAGTGCTGAAAGTAGGTAAAAGGATATGCATGATAACCTTTAAGTATCTGTATTGCAAAAGTATAATACCCAAAAAGGAGAGAGAGAAAGAGAGAGAGATAGAAGTACCTGCCATAGAGGGGAAGGATTAATGATAGGGACATTGGTGGCGGGAAATGTACACTGGTGAAGGGATTGGTGTTGACACATTGTATAACAGAAAGCCAATCATGAAAAACTTTATAGTGTGTATTTCACAGTGATTCTATTAAAATAAATCAACCAAAAATAATAATAAATTCCCAGACCTGAAAAAGAAAGATAGTAGTGGAGTATCTTAGGGCACTTTGGTGGTGGTAAGGTTTAACTACATTTAATGATATACAACATAAACAAAAAGTTAACACTATTGTAACCATGTGACCTAAGCTATAATAGACATAATTTTTATATT
This sequence comes from Cryptotis parvus, assembly GCA_021461705.1. Classification (NCBI taxonomy): domain Eukaryota; kingdom Metazoa; phylum Chordata; class Mammalia; order Eulipotyphla; family Soricidae; genus Cryptotis; species Cryptotis parvus. Next base: position 21,364 of record JAJIBD010034991.1, read on the forward strand.
ATGCTCCAAAAAGCACTCTATTTTAAGAATTATTTCTTTTTTCAAAAAATATGTTGAACTTTGAAAAACTTTTGGGAGAAAAATTAAATGCTGTATATCTTTTGCAAAGGTAAAATTTTATTAAAGGTAAAATTTTAAACTTTATGCTTTAAATTATTGAAATAATCACAGTAATAATTTTACTTAAGTCTGCCCATTTTAGGAGCAAGATTCCTGGATTATAATGCCAGCAAAACATTTAGACAGTAGGCATAGGACTTTCTAGAAAGTTTTAGATGGGAGCAATGCTGTCACTCGCCACAAGAATTCCTCCTCCCAAAGATCTTGCAGAACTTCACATCTTTGGAAGCAGAAGCAATTTACAGTCTCATCCTTACAACAATTAGGTGATTTGATTGACTGGTTGCTCAAAGTCATAGTAGTTAAAAGGTTTGACACACCTGGGTTGAAAGTGGTACCATGCACCCTTTGTTGTGTCACTGTGTAAGACATTGATTCTGGGCCTATGTTTCTTCATCTGATACATAAGGATTATAAAACCCTCAAATGATTGCTATGAGAATTCGATGAGGTGATGTATATGTATAAGTAACTTTATAGCACATCACATAGAAAGTGATTGACAAATGTTCTTTTCCATTTATTTGTGTACAAAGAAATGAATCATGATTCAAAATCAATACTAATATTCCCCTCAAAGGCTCAAAAGGCTGATCGGTGTTATTATTCTGTCCTGCAAAAGAACAGTTTAACTGTAAACATTGAAGTTAATGTTCTCTTTAAAAGATATTTGCTTACCCATTGTATAACTCCATGTTCCTTAAAGTTATTGTAAATATGAACTATCATTAAAGAAAAAATGTTCTAGGCTTTCATTTAGTGTTCCCTCCTGTGGAAGTTCTATAAAATCATATTGTGCAAAGCTGTCCATCTTGAGAATCAGGAGATAACACAGTAGGAAGGACACTTCTATGCACATGGCCCAGATCCCTAGAACCATATATAGTCTCTTGAGCCCCACCAGGAGTAATCCCTGAGTGCAGAGCCAGAAGTAAATTCTGAGAACAGTTAAGTGTGCCCCCCCCATACACATACACAAAATCTCTAGTTTGAGTTGAGAACACATGGTTCAAATTCTCCATCCATCAGGGGATAATGTATTATTATTCGAAAGCTATGTATTATGTACATTGCTAAGTTGTCTTGAGGATTAAATATAAATTTGTGTGACATAGTGTCAAGTATATTAAAAAGTAAAGTATTTAGCACTCCAGCAGCACATCAACTAAAACTAGAACAGTAAGAGCAAATCAGCATGGCCTCTGTTCAAGGATCACA
>JAJIBD010034992.1:0-27161 GCA_021461705.1 Cryptotis parvus
CGGTAGTCCGGGTACAGCTCCACCTCCAGAACCTGCTTCTGCTCCACGAAGCCCGACAGCAGCAGGCTGGAGAAGACCAGCGTGTCGATGGTCTGCAGCAGGCCCGAGCGGTAGTGCAGCATCACCTGCGGCCACGAGCACAGGCTGGGGTTCGCCCTGCACCTCTCCACTCCCCCACGAGGTCAGCTGACTTTTCTGGGGGCTGGGGTGGGGTCTCGGCCTGGCAGTGAGCCTGGCGGCCTTAGGTGCGTGCCCCTGAGCATGCTCCCGCCGCTGCAGAGCCGCCTGGCTATACACCCTTAAAGGACCCCTCAGCCTTCGCCCCAAGCTCAGCGATGCTCATCAGCACCCTGGGTGTGTGTCAGTTTGGCAGACAAACTTTTCCCCACCCATTTTGGGGCCACACCCAGTGGGTGCTCAGGACTCAAGGACCAGAATGAAGAGAAGTACGGAAGATGGAACAGGGTCGCCCCAGGCTGAACTGCAAATCTCGGAAGCCCAGAATCTCTTTGCAATGCTGGTGTGTGTCTTCAGGGCTGAGGAAACCCTCTCCAAAACACTTACGGAGCGCGACGCCGTGGAGATGATGCGCCACCTCTGGTGTAGCAGGAAATGGTCACCAAGAACATGCCCAGGTCTTGGTTGGTGGGCGACTCCGGGAGCTCCAGCTCTAAGGTAATGCGGCACGGCTGCCCATACATCAGCACCTGCCCGAGGGGCACCCCACTCGTTATTTCTTTTTCTTTTGGGGTCACACCGGTGATGCTCAGGGGTTTACTCCTGGCTGTACACCCAGGAATTACTCCTGGCGGTACTCGGGGACCATATGGGATGCTGGGGACTGAACCCAGGTCATCTGCGTCCAAGACAAGCACCCTACCTGCTGTGCTACGGCTCTGGCGATACTAAAAAGGAACCTAGGGGCTGGAGCGATAGCCCAGTGGGGAGGGCGTTTGCCTTGCACGGCGCCGGCCTGTGCCGGCCTGGGTTCGATCCCCGGCATCCCATATGGTTCCCAAGCACCGCCAGGAGTAATTCCTGAGTGCACAGCCAGGAGAAACCCCTGAGCATCGCGGTGTGACCCAAAAAGCAAAAAAAAAAATAAATAAATAAAATAAAATAAAAATAAACATAGTAAATAAATAAATAAATAAATAAATAAAAAGGAGCCTAAAAGAAAACTGTACTCTTTCACCTCCTGCCCCCCCCGCCCCCCCTTGTTAGAACAGGCCCCCTCGGCCACCCCAGCAGGTGCTGCTGCCCCTGCTGGCGGCTAGAGCCCCTCCCAGGTATTTGCTCCCCACCTGCTGTGGGCTGGGCTCCCACCACCCACCACAGGACAAGTGTTGAGGCCGGGGCGTGCCACACTGCTAAGCCACATCTCTGGCCCTGCCAGCTCTTCCCAGTCTTGCAGCTCTGAGAAAAGCTGTGTCACGTTTCTTTGCAAAAGCGAACCATGCTCTTGCCAAGTGGGCCATCTGTGACTCAGGCCTGCGGCCCCGCTTGAGGCCGTCCTCCTGGGCTGGCTTCCACCGTTAATTAACCGACAGCCAGCGGTGCACACAGGTGCTGCCACGGCAGTCACTGCCTCCTTCTGGGGCTCTGAACTGTGTGGCCGAGGTCAGAGCTCGGCCGAGTGGGAAGGCTTCGCCAGGGTAGGCCTTACAAGGCAGAGGACTGGCCACTGAACACAGCCCTAGTACTGTGGGACCATACGGGTGCCGGGACCGAACCTGGGTCTCCTTGTATGCAAAGCACCTGACCCACTCCAGCGGTTTCTCGGGCCTGTTGCTGGTTTTGGAGCCGCACTTGGCGCTCAGGGAATCGTTTCTGGTGCACTCTGGGGTCTGCCACGGACGAGGCGAGCACCCCACCTGCTGTCCATCTCTTCAGATCCCTGAGCTCACAGTGAACCAGCTTCAAAACCCATGTATGAACAGAGGGTGCTCTGAGCATCTTCTCGCGAGGGCAGGGAGCAGAGCGCCCATCAAACTTCCTTATCTCCTGTCCTGTCTGATTCTGGTTGTGGAACCTTTTCTGGCGGGTAGGAGAGGACCCACCTGGCAGTGCTCGGAGGCAGGAACACTCAGGAATCACTCCTGGGGACCGTGCGGGATACCAGGATCAAACCCAGGTTAGCTGTGTGCAAGGCTAGCGTCCTACTTGCTATACTACAAGCCCTTGAAAGTACACAAGCTATACTACATCTGGCCCCCTGAAACCTTTTCTTTGCATAATTTACATTTCATTTCAGCCTGAAAGATAAAACTGATAAGATACTTCCTGTGTGCAAGGCCAGCACCCTACCCATTGTGTTACTGCTTGGGTCTGAGGCCATTGCTTTCTCCCTTGAGCTTTCTGGAGTGGAGTCAGTGACCTATGCACCACTTTTCAAGACTCACTTTTTTTTTTAGGTTTTATTTTTATTTATTTATTTATTTATTTATTTATTTATTTATTTATTTATTTTGCTTTTTGGGTCACACCTGGCGATGCTCAGGGGTTACTCCTGGCTCTGCACTCAGGAATTACTCCTGGTGGTGCTCGGGGGATCATATAGGGGATGCCGGAGATCGAACCCGAGCTGGCATGGGCCGGCCGCATGCAAGGCAAACGCCCTACCCGCTGGGCTATCGCCTTCCAGCCCCCAAGACTCACTTCCAAAGAATGTTCAGAGTTCTTGTTTGGTTTTGGGGCCACAAATGGCAGCGCGCGCAGGGGCTTGCTGCTGGTGAGGGGACCAGGAGGTGCCCCAGGGCCTGAACTGGGCCTCCTGCATGCAGAGTTAGGACTCAGCACGAGGGGCCGGGCACAGCGGAGGGCATTTGCCTTGCATGCGGCTGGCCCAGGTTAGATCCCCTGGCATTCCATATGGTCATCCAGGCACCACCAGGGTAATTTCTGAGCAAAGAGCCAGAGGAGTGTCGCCAGGTGTGACAACCTCCCCCAAATAAAAAGGACTCAGCATGTTCATCTCTCTGGCCCTAAATTCTTAGTAAGTTCGACTGATGACCTGTTTCAAATGACACCATTGATGAGAGATAGTATAGCGGGTAGGCGCTAATCCTGTATGCAGCACCCTGGATTCAACCCCAAGCACCCCACGTGGTCTCCAAAGCCCTGCAGGAAGTGATCTCTGGGCGGGGCGATAACACAGGGGAGGGCGTTTGCCTGGCACGCGGCATCCCACATGGTGCCCTGAGCTCCACCAGGAATAATTCCTGAGTGCAGAGCCAGGAGTAGTCCTGAGCATTGCTGGTATGACCCAAAAATGCAGAAAAAAAAAAAAAGTGATCCCTGAGCATAGAGCTACGAGTTAGCAGGGAATGAATTCCTCCTGGCGGTGCTCAGGGGACCATATGGGATGCTGGGGATCGAACCCAGGTCGGCCCTGTGTAAGGCAAATGCCCTCCCCACTGTGCTATGGCTCCGGCCCCTGGTTTTGTTTTTTGTTTTTGAGGGACCACTCCTGGACCTGCGTGGTGGACCAAACTAGGTTTTTTTCTTTTTCTTTTCTTTTTTTTTTTTTTTTTGTTTTTTGGGTCACACCGGCGGCGCTCAGGGGTTACTCCTGGCTCTGCACTCAGGAATTACTCCTGGCGGTGCTCGGGGGACCATATGGGATGCCGGGGATCGAACCCGGGCGGCACAGGCCGGCCGTGTGCAAGGCAAAGCCCTACCGCTGGGCTATCGCCTCCAGCCCCGAACTAGGTTTTCAATCCCTGGTCCCCCCAAGCTGTACCTGGAATTGAGCGGGATAGCAGTGTGCAAGACAAGCACCTTAACCACTGCGCTATCTCTTCGGCCCCCCCGTTAGACAGCTCTTAGGGCTTCAGGCTTGTGGAAGTCATGCTGGTCTCTGGCCAGCCCTCTGGCACAGTAGCCTTTGTAATGACAGGCCACACAGATGTGCCAACAGTTTCCTAACTTTACCTACGGCTCCCAGAACTCTCGGGCTGACCTAAGTCCATCCCAGCCCCATAAGTGGCTGAATGAAATACGTCCGCCCACGTCTAAAACACTTCAGTTCAGGAGACACTTACAGGAGCAATCCGAGGGAGAAAAACTCCCGTTCACCCGGCTCTGGTTCTCCTCTCCGCTCCTCAATCCCTGTTCAGCTCTTTCTCAACCCTTCCCATGTCTAGCCATGCCGCTCGACCGAAACATACTCACCCGGTCGCGTCCACTCTTGGCCAGCGACACGTTGGCAACAGGGAAGGAGCAGAGCAGGGGGAGAGCGTCGTCACAGTCCGTCCTAGTGAGAAGGAACGACACTCGCCAAGCGCCCTTCTGGCCCCACTTGCTGCCCAGCACAGAGACCCTCTATCACAGGGAGGGAGAAAGTTGGTGGCCTGCAGGTGACGACTAGCCAAATGACTGGGTCGGAGCGGCAGCACGGCGGGCGGGCCTTTGCCATGCATTCAGCTCACCGGGGTTCAATTCCGGCCTCCTATAGAGTCTCCCAAGCACCTCCAGGAGTAATTCCTAAATGCAGAGCCAGGAATTAACACCTGAGTATCGCTGAGTGTGACCCAAAAAGAAAAAGAAAAAATTTGTTCTTGTTTCGGGTTACGCGGATGATGTTCAGAACTTTACGTCTGGCTCTGCGTTCCCGGGTCATGCCTGGCAGGCTCAGGGGACCCAATCAGGCTCTGGGTGATTACCTGGGCCGGCCACCTGCACGGCAGATGCTCTGCCTGCTGCGCTTTGTAAAGCCTCCACATCACTTAGGGAAGTTCATAAAATGTAGTTTTCTGGGTCTCATCCCTATAGGTTTTGTTTTTCTTTTTTGGGTCACACCTGGCAAACTCAGGGGTTACTCCTGGCTCTTCTCGGGAATTCCTCCTGGCGGTGCTTGGGGGATCATATGGAATGCCGGGGATCAAACCCGGTCGGGCGCTGTGCAAGGCAAACGCCCTCCCCACTGTGCTATCACTCCGGCCCCTCATCCCTATAGGTTCTGAATGTTGTAGACAGAGACCTTCTCGGAGAAAACTCCTTCAAAAGGAACCCACAGGTGATTTTTTCTTTTTCTTTGTGGCTTTTTTGGTCATACCCAGTGATGCTCAGGGGTAACTCCTGGCTCTGCACTCGGCAATCACTCCTGGCGGTGCTCAGGGTCCATGTGGGATGCCGGGGATCGAACCCGGGCTGCCTGTGTGCAAGGAATCGGCCACATGCAGGACGTGCTTATGACTCTAGCCCCTCCACAGGGGACTTTCAAGAGGCTCATTAACGCCTCAATTCTGGGCAAAACTGCATGTGTGTTTGCGTGTGTGTGCTACAAAACACACACAGTATAAACAGTTTCTTGCATTTTGTTTTTTTGGTGGGGTGTCACACCCAGCAGGGCTCAAGGCCCAGCTCTGCACTCAGGGCCCTTCTGGCTGGGCTCAGGGAATGATAGGGGATGCTGGAGGGGGAGCCGAGGCTGGCCACGTGCAAGGCAAGCAGCGCAATCTCTGTGCTACCTCTCTGGCCACCCCGCGGTCTCACGGCTCAGAGGGCTACAGCTTGATGAAATCTGTACCTGCTTAAACATATGCAAAGGTTATGAAACCACAGCTCGTGACCAGTGACAGAGGCGGTAGGACTCTGTGTGTGTGTGAGTGTGTGTCCACGAGGCGCACGCATACACCCACACTGGAAGGGTTAGAGCGAGCTCAACGGGCTGAGCACATACCTCCTGCATGCAGCTTCAGTGGCGGGAGCTGCGATCCCAGCAGGGCTGGGAGCTGTCCTGAGCCTGGCGCTACAGGAAGTCCTGTGGTCTCCCCACTTCCCAGCACCGCAGGGTATGCCCCAAAACAAACTCAACAGCGCTCAGAGCCATAGTACAGTGGGTAGGGCGTTTGCCCTGCATGTAGCTGACCTGGGTTCAAGCCTTGGCATCTCATATGGTCCCGAAAGCATTGCCAGGAGTAACTCCTGAGTGTAGAATCAGGAGTAACCTCTGAGCATAGGCTGGGTGTGACATAAAGCAAAAAAAAAAAAAAACCCACCAGCAAACAAATGGGACAGACCTTGGATCACTCATAATAACGCCCTGATCAGAATCATTTTCTGTTTTGGGGTCAGTCACACCATCACACCCAGTGGTGAGGCAAGTGGGGGAAGGCTCCAGCTCCTCCAGCTCGGTGCTTTGGGGATCAAATCTGATCTCGTGCATGCAAAGCATTTTTTTTTTTTTTTTTTGCTTTTTGAGTCACACCTGGCGATGCTCAGGGGGTTTCTCTTGGCTCTGCACTCAGGAATTACTCCTGGCTGTGCTTGGGAGACCATGGGATGCCGAGGATCAAACCCTGACCGCGTGCAAGGCAAAGCCCCTACCGCTGGGCTATCGCTCCAGCCCCATTTTTTTGTTTTTTGTATCACACCCGCAATGCTTAGGGTTATTCCTGGCTCTGCATTCAGGAATTACTCCTGTGGCCAGAGTGACAGCACAGCAGCTAGGGCATTTGCCTTGTAAGTGGCCGACCCAGGTTCAATCCCAGCATCCCATATGGTCCCTCAAGCACCACCAAGAGTAATTTCTAAGTGCAGAGCCAGGGTACCCCTGAGCATGGCCAGTGTGACCCCCCAAAAAAAAAAAGGAATTACTCCTGGCGGTTCTTGGGGACCCTATGAGATGCCGGGATCAAACCTGGTGGGCCACAAACAAGGCGAACGCCCTCCCGCAGGACTACTGCTCCCCCCCCCAGGCATTCTTTGGATATAGTCAGCTGTTGAGCTATTCCGCTAGACCTCCGGATATCTTGATTGCCTATAACTACAGTCATTGGTGAATTTGGCAGAATCTCTAAAATGGGGAGAAGCTGAGCGAGCAGAGCAGAGCATTCTGGGAGCTTATCTCCCTGAGTCACCTGCTCTGCCCATAATCTCTACTGTGCAGCAAGTGATGGCAGTGGGAGAGTCAGAACACCAGCCACGCCCACTCTCTGACTCCGGAAGGTCAGGCCAGCTTTGCGATGACCCAAGATGGGCTTGCTTCAACTCCCATGGAGAACCTGAGAAGCAGGTGACTCAATCAGAACAGTTCGGACTGACTTAGAAAGGAGTGAGGACTGGAGCCATAGCACAGTGGATAGGGCATTTGCCTTGAATGTGGCCAACCCAGGATTGATTCCCGGCATCTCATATGGTCCCGAGCACCACCAGGAATAATTCCTTTTTATTTATACTTTTTACTTTTTTGGGTCACACCTGGCAATGCTCAGGGGTTACTCTTTGCTCTTAGCTCAGGAATTACTCAGAATTGGGGCCGGAGCGATAGCCCAGTGGGTAGGGGCGTTTGCCTTGCACGCAGCCTATGCCGGCCCGGTTCGATCCCGGCATCCCATATAGTCCCTGAGCAACGCCAGGAGTAATTCCTGAGTGCAGAGCCAGGAGTAACCCCTGAGCATTACGGTGTGCACCCAAAAAGCAAAAAAAAAAAAAAAAGAATTACTCAGAATAATTCCTAAGAGCAGAGCCAGGAGTAACCCCTGAGTATCGTTGGGTGTGGCCCAAAAGAGGCAAAAAGAAAGAGACGTGGGCTTCCACACACCTTCTCCCCCTTTTTAGTGCTGGGGTCATACCTAGTGATGCTCAGGGGTTTTTCTGGCAATGCATTCAAAGATTACTCCTAGTGGTGCTCAAGGGACCATATGGGATGCTGGGAATCAAAAAACTTAAGTTGGGGCCGGAGTGATAGTCCAGCAGGTAGGGCATTTGCCTTTGCATGCAGCCAACCTGGGTTGGATCCCAGGCATCCCATATGGTCCCCCCGAGAATTCCTGTGCATCTCCAGGTGTGACCCAAAAAAAAGCAAAAAAAAAAAAACTTAGGTTGGCTATGTGCAAGGCAGGCACCCTATCCACTGTACCTATAGGCTCTGACACTTTTTTTTGGGGGCTTATATGCCACACTTAGCAGTGCTCAGGGCTTACTCCTGGCCTCTGTGCTCTGGAATCACTCCTTATGCGTGCTCTGGGGACACCACGAGCCACTGAGGATGGAGCCTGGGTCAGCAGCACGCAATGCCAACACCCCTCACCTGCTCTACCATCTCTCTGGCACATAAGCTAGTCTCGTAATCAGAGGTAAAGCAGGACGTTGACACCAGCTGTTCTAGCTTGCTTGCCTTGGGCCAGGGTAGGTAAAAACCCCCATGGGCACACTCTCTCGGCTCCGTGCTGCCCGAGTCAGCCTTAGCGCCCCGAGAGCCGCTGCCTCACTGGACTCACTTCACCGCCGCAGCCCCCCTCACCTGTAGTAGAAGTTCACAGGGCTGAGGTGGCTGACCGTCGGCATGTACGAATAGTAGAAGGAGCCGAGAGGAAGATGGACACCCAGAGCAGGAGCAGCACGGTGCAGAAGAGCACCCGAACTGCCAGCAACAGCTTGCGGGCGCGGCCTGCCATCACGTGGCCCCCCACCTCCTGGGCCCACAGCAAGGACGGAGTGGGGTCACCCACCATGGCGGCCAGCGAGGGGTCTGGCTCCAGGCTCAGGTCTCCGAACAGCTCTGCCACCTGGACGCCACCCTGGCCATGGCTACCGCAGCTGGTGGTTCCTGGAAAAGAGACGAGAGATGGGGGAAAGAGGCGCCTTCCTGGGGACGGCGGCAACACAGCCGCCAAGGTTGGACGCCCCGAGGAACCCCGCGGTCAGGGCACAGCAGCGCCTTTGTTTCCTGGGCCGTGTGCCGAGGGGCGCTGGGCACCCAGCTCCCCCTTCCCCCTCTCTCCGCCCTTGGGCTGCCGCAGACCACCTCCATGCTGACCTAGAGCGACACACAGAGGGCGGCACCTAAAATCCTTGCAGGGCACTGGGCAGGAGCCACAGTGCGGCCGGTAGAGCACCTGCCTCGCAGGGTGGGTCCACCGGGTTCGGTCCCTGGCACCCACAGGTCCCCCGGAACGTGGTCAGGAGCGGAGCCCCTGAACAGCGCCGGAAATAAGCTCCCTGAGCACCGCGGTGTGTGGCCCCCAAAATAAATCGCACAGGTCGCCGGACACACACACACCGACACACACTCACGAGGCCGCCCGCGATAGTGCTGTCGGAGACGCTGTCGCAGCCTAAACAGAGTGCTTCTGCTCCTCGCTCCCACGCCGGGCATGGTGTCCGGCCGTCAATGGCCGCTGCCCACCCCTCCACCCCTAACCGCGCCACTACCATGGCAACCAGCCCGCCGGGCCGCCGCGCGCTGGACTCACCAGCCTAGCGCGCTGCCGTGGCAAACCGAGTGGACTTCTGGCCGCTACGGCCCTGCCTTCGTAACCTGGGGCGGGGCCTGCACGTTGCCGTGGTAACAGAGTGGACTTCCCTCCCGCGGGGGTCCTGCCCCCGCCTTTGTAGCCTGGGGGCTGACGGGACGAGGCCTTAGCACATTGCCCGGGTAACCGTGGGGACTTCCGCCTCAGCGGGCCGCCCCCGCGGCCCGCTTCGTAGCCGGGAGGCGGGGCCTAGCGCGGCCGGGGCGGGGCCAGCGCGGAGGGGCGGGCCGGGGCGGCAGGTTCCGCCTCCTGGCGCTGGGCCCTGGTCCTCGCAGCGGCCGGTTCCTCCCCACACGGGTTACCAGGGTTACCTCGGCCAGCGAGCAGGGATGCCTTCCTCCGGCTCTGGCGCATGCTCCAAGTCGCCAGCGGCCCCTCACCCGTCCTCCCGGGCTACTCACGGCCTGCCGCCCCATTTTGCCCCCGGCCCCGAAAGAGGGGAGAGGGCACCTCGCTGATTTGAACGGTTCTCGGCCAAGGCAGAGAAAGCCCGGAGGAAGGTGGGCACCAGAGGGGGCCCGCCGTTGCGTCATGCGCGAGAGGGGCAGCGTCTCTGCTGGCCTTTGGCCTCCAGCTTCGAGGAGGCCTAATTCGCCCCCTCACACCGGAGACACCTGCCCAGCCCCACTGCTTAGACCATTGTGTTTCTGCTCGTCCCAGAAACGCTCCCCCGGCGCCCCGGTCGCTGTGCGGCCCGTCTCCGCCTTTCCCTAGCAGCAAGCACAGGGCTGCGCGCACTTAGGCACAGCACTCATGGGGGCGGTCGCGAGAGTTACGCCCCTCACGCCGGCAGCCGGCCCCCAGCAGGCCCCTCGCCTACCTCCTCCCCGCGGCCTCTCTCTCCTCCGCGGCGCCGCCATGTCCCTGGCCGTGTCCCCCGCTGTCACCTTGTGGCGAGAACACGGGCGATGTGCTCGAGGCGCAGAAACCTGTGGCGCGTCACATTTTCCTGGGCAGGCCTGGAGGGTCCCTGGGAAGCAGATGCAGGTGCTGAATGCTGTGTCACAGGTGGGGGAGGAGGGGCTCGGCACCAGCTGATGTCAGATTTCCAAATGAGCAGGGTCCCCTGCGCAGCCAGTCCCGACGCCACTGCAGGGCTGTCATCGGTCGGGACCACCCCACTCGGAGGGGAGTCCCTGCCGCGCTCCGATCTCGCGATCCCTTTAGCGAGTGGGGGGGACGCTCCGGCTGGACTAGGCACCCCTGCAGCAGGAGGCGCCGGGGGGGAGCCGGGACTGGAGGCCGTGTGGTGGGCTGCGGGGGGGCAGCCAGGTCCCCCACTGGCCAGGCACCTTGGTACGCTCCAGCATCTGAGCTGCTCCTCCAGCATCCTTCATCCTCCAGGTACCAGACGTCTGGGCAGTGCTGGGACGGGCAGCCCTGGGCAGACCCGCCCGCACAGCCTCAGCGCCTTTTCTCGCTCAGCTGCTCCCAGGCCTCCGTCGGACATCTGGGCAGCAATTCCCTGCGAGGTGGGGGTGCTCTTGCCTCTAGGGAAGAAGGCTCTGGTGCGCCCCACTGGCCCCATCACCGCTCTGCTGTTGGGGAGCCTCAGGTGAGTCGGGGCCTGCTGCTGCCCCCGGCTGGGGTCCAGGGGGCAGGTGGGGGCTGGGCAAGCTCAGCAGGGCGGGGCCCTTCTGGGCGGGCTGTCAGCGCCCCGCCCAAGTACACCTGGTACCAACAGGGGCGGACCGGCTTGTGGCTGCAAGGCTCTGGGCGGGGCAGAGGAGGTGAGCAGTATCTCATCCTGCCCTCCCCCTCCTCACTTGGGAAGGGGTAAGTACAGGCCGCTGGAGGGAACGAGGGAGGCAGCATGGGGAGCGCAGGCCGCAGGAGAGCACAGAAGGGGGTGGGCTCGGGCAGGGTCCCCGCCATGCACGCCGCTGTCTCTCTTCCAGGATGAAAGGGGAGACCCCGGTGAACAGCACCATGAGCATCGGGCAAGCCCGCAAGATGGTGGAGCAGCTGAAGATTGAGGCCAGCTTGTGTCGGATCAAGGTGGGTGGGACCCGGTGCGCCACCCAGGAGGGGCCAGATGCCCGCCCAAGGGATGCTTCCTCCCCTCGGGTCTGGGCCTGGGCCAGGGTGCCCAGCGGCGCCGCCCCCCACCACAGAGCGCCTGGGGAGGAGCACGGCCTTGAGACCCCTGGGGCCCGGAACTCTGGCTCACGACACCCCTGACCGTGGCCAGGTGTCCAAGGCGGCCGCAGACCTGATGACGTACTGTGCGCACGCCTGCGAGGACCCCCTCATCACCCCCGTGCCCACCTCGGAGAACCCCTTCCGGGAGAAGAAATTCTTCTGTGCCCTCCTCTGAGCTGCCCTGCCACTCTACCCCGGCCCCTCTCCGGCCCTTCCTAGGTCAGTACTACTGCCGAGGGTCCCGCCTCCTGCCCTCCCCCCCCCCGCCCTGGCCCACCCCCTGGGAGATGGTCTCAAGCACAAGCCCCGCCCCGGCCACCCACCCGGCCTCGGGGCGCTCTGCAAGGCCCCCACCCACGGACTCTGCCAGCGCCCCGCCCGCGTCCCTGGTGCCCAGCTGCCACCCGGGAGGGCTGGGCTGGCCCGGGCACTGGACGGGGTGCCGTCGTTTGAATAAATCAGCCGGGGTCTCCGAGGGCGCTGGTGGTGTCGGCGCTGCTGGGGCGCACGGTCGGGCCGCGCAGGGCTGGCCAGGAAGCCACTAGGGGCGTGTGCGGCGGAGTCACGCAGTGACCACACACAAAGGCTCCGAGCGGGCGAGCGCGCGCACACACGCGCACACACGCACACACACGCGCGCGACAGGGCAGTGGCGCGGACGGAGCCCGTGGGCAGGAAAACAGACCGAGCGGCGGACTGGGGGGCGGCATTACGGGAGCCGGCGCGGACAGACCTCCGGCGTCGGAGGGCGGAGCTTGGCGCCCTGCGGCGGCCGGCCGTGGTCCTCTAAGATGGCCGCGCCCACCGCGGCTCCTGTTCCAAGATGGCGGCCGCCGCGGGCTCGACCAACATGGCGGCGCGCGCGTCCCTGCCTCGCCGTCCCGCTCTTAAGATGGCGGCGCGGGTGTCCGCGCTCCTCGGGCTGGCCCCTCCGGGGAGCGCCGCCGCTCGCCTCAAAATGGCTGCCCGGCCCCGGCGCCGTGAGGGGTGGGCTCCCGGAGCCGCCTGGAGGCGTCGGGGCGCCATTAGTGTGCCCCCGGATTGCCGCCGACGCCCCAGAGCCGGTTCTCCCCGGAGAGCGCGCCTCGGCGGTGCCCTGCCGGGGTACCTCGACGCTCAGGTGTTTGGGGTCACAGCCGGCGACGCTCGGGGGGACCCTACGGGATGCCGGACGGAACCCGGGTCTCCGCGCGGGCAGACGCTCCCCCCTGTGCCGCCGCGGGAAGCCTGGGCGGTGTCTGAGCTGTCTTACCGGCTCGCCCCCTCCTCACGCAGTTAGAGTGGGCGAGGCCGGAGGGGTTCCTAGCTGAACTGCGTCGTGGCCCCGGGGGGTCTCCACGGCTTAGGGCCGCAGGGGGACCCTAGCCCCCAACAGGCGCTAGGTCCACTCGCGGCCCCCGGAAGCAGCTGCCTCCCCGTCCCCTCCAGGCGGCCTCGCGCTGCCCTTGCTGTTGTGAAAAGCCAGGGGCTGTGCCCTGCTGGGTGTTTTATTGGGGGGGTGGGCGTGCAGGGAATAAACTGGGGTTCTGAACGCGCGTCCTGCAACGGACACGAGCTGCTCCGCTGCTCACACCCGCGATAGGAGCTAGACAATGCTCAGCCCTGACTCCAGCCCTGCAGCGAACCAAAGTTTGGGGCCACTCGCTGGTGTGCTGTGCTTGAAAAGTCTACGGGGTGGGGGTAGACTCGGGGGTTGCTCCGAGGCAGGCCTTTGGTTCCCCAGGTGTAACCGAGTGCGTAGCCGGAGTCAACAGCACTCTGGACACGGAAACGAGTTCTACCCACTGTCCTGTGCAGCCGCCATCACCCCGCCCTGGGCAGGCCCAGAAGCTGAGACAAAGGATCACGTATAAATGACCATTAAAAATACTAGTATGGGGCCGGAGCGATAGCATAGCGGGTAGTGAGTTTGCCTTTCATCGCCACCCAGGTTGGACCCCTGGCATCCTATATGGTCCCCTGAGCTTACAGCGCAGAGCCAGGCATGACCCAAAAAGGCAAAAACAAAACAATAAAAAACTAATTATGATGCCAGAGATAAAATGCCTGCACATACCTGGTCTGGGCTCAATTCCTGGTACCCCACAGGCTCCTCCCCCCAGGTGTAACCCTGAGGGCACAGCCAGGAGTAAACACTCTGGATGTACAAAAGCAGAGTTCTAATTGGGGGTCTGCTAGTCCAGCAGGTAAGGTTCTTGCACACCTGGGTCAATACCTCTCCCTGAACACACAGGACGCAGCTCCACAGCAAAAAGTGGTTCTAAGGCTAGAGTGACAGCACACAGTGGGAAGGCATTTGCCTTGCATGTGGTCGACCCGGGTTCAATCGGTATCTATGGTCTGAGTACCCCAAATGTGACCCAAAATGCCAAAAAAAAAAAAAAGTTCTATTGCCCCTCAGGAACTTCCAACTGTTGTACCAAATGGGCAAGTGCTGAAATGGAGGCGAGCTTTTAGGGACAAGCTCTTAGTCCTTGGGGTGTGTCTGCAGTGTACAGCGCAAGGAGTCAGACCTGGGCCTGGATCATCTAAGGGAACCTACACTGGCTGCCAGGAGCAGCCATCAACCCCTTGACGCCCATGTATTGTCAGCTTGGTAAGAGCTAGACAAGCTTTTATCTCCGAAGCTCTTGTCCTGCAGATGCACTAAACCCCCCAAAGGGCGAGTGGAGATGGACAGCTGGGACACATGGCCGCAAGTCTGGGGTCCTGTCCCTCGGGCAAGGCCAGCATGAAGCCAGGACTCAGCCCTGAAAACTGCTGAATGTGAGCCCAGACCAAACTGACCAGCCACTTCTAAGCTACGTGACCACGGACTCCGATTCCAAATGGAATCTTAAACACCGTTCAAGCGTGCAACTATACGTGTAGGTCAAACGGACCAAGATCTATGGCTATTATTTATCCTCCTCTGTGGCTCCAGCGCCTTAGCCCTGGTAAGCTAATTGCACCTCGTGGGGAAGGCTGTTAGGCCAGGAAGGGCCATCCGGCCAAACCCTGCAGAGTTCCAGGACCCGCAGCCGAACTTGACCCCACTAACTCGTGCAATAAGGAGATGGGGAGAACTCAATCCAAATGGTAGTTTATTCTCAAACTGGAAGCTACTGTGCCTACATTTTGCCAGAATGTTGTAATGAGAAGAGGGGAGGAAAAAGTTATGATGTAAACAATGACACAGTTACATTTTTTAAATGGTAAAACCTTTTTTTTTTTCTGGTCACTACCAGAATGCTTTTTACGAATTGTGCAAAACCATTTACAGGCTCCATGTGGTGGTTTTCTCACAAGCTTTCCATCTACAACTACAACAGACATCTTATAAAACACTAAACAAGTCTAGTAAGGAAACAAGGCTAGCAAGCCCCACTGCTTAATTCCACACTCCCAGAACATTGTTTTTTATATGAGACAAAGCCCAGACATCTACTGTTGGTGCCAGTGATCTTAGACCAAACCAACAAGGACCAGCAGTTCACTCTCCTCAGAAAACAGCTTTTAAAAACACTCACTGTCCAAAATTACAGCAAATACCAGCCCAAGCCTCCCTGTCGGAGGCCCACGGCTCAAGCTGTCGCCCGCCCGCAGGGTACCAGTGGCCTCAACCCAGGCCTACATTCCCCTGATGGCACTTGCTGGGGGCTGACTAATTGGCGAAGGACGGCAGCTTCTGCCTCAAATTCAATTTTTGCTGTAACATAATCGTGTTCTCAGGAATTATCTTTGGGAAACCAACCAGTTTTTACCTCCCTGTCCTGCAGAGGGACAAGACTTCCTCCACCTCTTGATCAAAGTGGGTTTCAGCCGAGTCCATGAAATCCCTGCACCCACCGAGCCATGAGTGGTCGGGGTGCAGGAAAAGGACACTACAAGCAAGCCAACCTGTTTCAACAGCTACCCTTCGTTCCAGCTTAGGGTCAGAGGTACTAGTGGAGCAAGGGGCGAAACACAGACAGGGGCAACAAGCCAAGCTAGGGCCTTCACGCCTAGAAAAGGGCCACATGGCAGTTAAGGGGGCGAGCGGATCTCAGCACGAAACGTCCAGCGGACACTGCCCGGGAAGGAGATGGAGGTGAAGCATTTTCTGGAGAGCCCAGGGCTCTCCGGCGTAACGGGTAGCGCCTGCGAGGAACGCTTGGGCGGCAGGGGGCGGAGGCGGGAGTCCAACTGCAGCTGAGCACTAAGAGCATTCCCAAGCTCACCTCCAGCCCGGCCGAAGCTGCCGGCAAGAACTGGGTGCTGGTAAAGTCACAAACAAAAAAAATATCCCAAAGGAAGTCTCTTGGGGACGAGAGGACAGCGCCCAGAGCAGCCCTGGCCTGATGGGGAGGGAGGTGAGTGCTCCTCTCACACTCACGCCCCGCTTCCAGCAGCCCCACTGAGCTGCCTCCCAAACCCCACCCCGCCCGTCCCTAGTCACTAACTGAGTATCAAAGAACCAGCCGGGCCTATGCCCCGGTCTAAGATAGTCGCCATTCTCAGCACCTGGACCTGCTGCCGCACCACAGGATTCCTACCTATATACACCAACGCTGTTGCTGCAGCGAGGAGTCCCGCTTGGCTTCTGTGAGCTGAAACCCTGAGAATCGATCCTTCTCTAACAGATGATCCGACTCCCGCCGTCTCAACTCGGCACAGGGGGACGGACAAATCACTCTCCAGCTGAGGGCAGCAGTCCCATCCTCCCGCGCCAAGACCTGTGGCCATCACCTAGAGGGTGCCAGCCGGGGTCTCGTGGCCTGGGATCCTCAACAGAACCGCTCAATTTGCAGCCAACAGCACGAGGCACGGGAAAGCAGAGACAGGGACAATGTGGCCTCCCAGCCCACCAGACCAGATATCCCAAGAGGGAAAGGTCAGTTAAAAAAATACAACGATTGGTTGGTCAAGTGATTGGTAAGAGCCAATCGTTTATTTCACTGGCCCAGCCCTAGCTCTCCACTCGTCCCCCTCTCTCCACCTGCTCTGAGCGCCTCCTCTCCGGCCTACCTCACACTCGCCTCTCGGCCTGGCTGCCCATCAGCCTCAAATGCTGAGGGTGACATTTTCTGTTCTTTTCCTGTCCTACTGCAGGGTATGGGACAGGCAGCCCTAATGCTGCTTTCTTGCAAATTTTTTTGATTACAAATATCTAACTGAGTTTGAAATGTTTTATAGAATAAGACAATATTCTCTTCAACAAACTTTAAAAAAAAATGTACATTTTTGCGTTACCACCTCCCCACCTCCCCACACCTGCTTACAGACTCCTCCCCACCCCCCCCGGCAGCTCAGCCCCACCCCGACAGCCCCTGTTTTCCTTGGTTGTGTTTTGGGAAACCTGGCACCCCCAGAATTCAGCTACGGTTGACGGCGACGGTGGCAGGAGCCACGATACCCTTGGTAACCGTAGTAGTTCGTAAAATCGGTCTCTGTCCTGGGGTGGTGGTAGTAGTAATTCTGCCACTAGAAGAGAGGGGAAACCCCCATCACTTGGCGCCAGTCCCCAAAGACAGAGAGGCACGGCCGCATGCGGCTGGCTCTGGCCCGCCCCAGGATTCTCCTCCCGGCTGGACTGTCTATCTGTAGCGGTCCCTGTGTCTGTTGTACTCGGCCGGCCCCAGGATACTCACACCCCGGATGGACTGTCTAACAGTCCCTGTGTCTGTTAGTACTCGGCCCAGCCCCAGGGGATACTCATCCCGGATGGACTGTCTAACAGTCCCCTGTGACTTTTGACTGGCACCGCCCCAGGATACTCACGTCCCGGATCTACTGTCTAACAGTCCCTGTGTCTGTTGTACTCGGCCCGGCCCCAGGATATTCACGTCCCGGATGTACTGTCCAACAGTCCCTGTGTCTGTTGTATTTGCCCAGCCCAGGATACTCACATCCCAGCTGTACTGTCTAACAGTCCCTGTGTCTGTTGTACTTCGGCCCAGCCCCAGGATACTCGTCCCGGCTGGACTGTCCTAACAGTCCCTGTATCTGCTGTACTCCCCTGGCCCAAGATACTCACGTCCGGCTGTACTGTCTATAATGGTCCCTCTATCTGTTGTACTTTCGTAGTCTCGGGCAAGAATCGATTGTAGTCTCCGTGCGGTCACAGAAGTTACGGTAGCCCTGAGGAAGGAGAGGGTGAGAGTGAGGCGGGCTTCAGCACGTCGTGCCGCTGCCATCCCGGCTCTCAGACATATATGAGCTCAAGGTTAGACACAGGCTGGAACTTCCCGGTGGGTGGATGGGGGGGAGTGGTGGGGGAATCCTTCCAAGGGAACCAATCCATGGAACGGGCCAAACCCCTGACCCCAAGGAAACAGCCCAAAGGGAGGAGCAGAAGGGAGCTGCACTCACCCCTCTGTTTAGACTGCCCCAGTACTGCTGCCCGTAGGCCGGTTGTCTAGGCCTCGTGCTGCCCGCCCACTGGAAGAGAGATGGAGACGCTCGAGAGCTGGCCAGCGTCCCGGTCCCAGCCCGGTGGCAACTAAAAAGTGGCGCCAGAGGCCATTCTGAAGTGGAGGCCTGCCCCGGCAGGCTCACCCTGCGCTAATGTACCAGCCAGGATCACTTACGTCTGAGGGGAGGGCACAGAACAGAAACACAAGAAAACCAAGTCACTGTACTTTTAGTGCACTTCCTGCGAAATAGTCCACAGAGCATAAGGACGTGGCAGTTAGGAAACTGTCATTTAGGGCCGAGCGAATAGCCCAGCGGTAGGGCTTTGCCTTGCACGGGCTGGCCCAGGGTTCGATCCCCGGGCATCCCATATGGTCCCCGGGCACCACCAGGAGTAATTCCTGAGTGCAGAGCCAGAAAGAAAACCCTGAGCATCCCCGGGTGTGACCCCAAAAAGCAAAAAAAACAAAACAAAACAAAACAAAACAACTGTCATTTGAGAGAAGAATCAGCCTATTAGCGCTCTGCAGAGATTTTCACCTTTATCTTATAAGAGGCACAAGCTGTGGAAGATGGCCCTGGCCGGACTGAACGGAATGTGCACATTATTCCACACCCCGCACGCCTTTGCTCTCCCTGTCAGAGAGCAATAGTACACGGGGGAGTTAGCTGCCAAACGAGACTTTCACGAGGGAGACCAGCGTCTGTCGCTCTAGCCCAGGGACTCACCTCCCCATCACTCAATCGCTGAATATGGCATTTGTTGCACTTTACATATTTGAATTAACCTGACAGAAAAAGTAGCAGAAAAATAAAAATCTTGCTTTCCCCACAATAGATTCCAAGAGCCACAAGTGAAGTGGGGAACAATGTCAAGAATTAAAATGACAAAGTCCGAAGCATTCCCGGACATTTCTCCGAGAAGCCAAATCCAAGGAGCCACCCAGTCCAAAGGCCCAGGGAGCCCGTGGCTCGTGAGAGTTCCTGGACGGGACGTGACTTGGTTTTCGCGTGATTCTGGTGCGCGACTTTCGGCTGCCGGGCAGGGCCCCAAGCACTCCCCACAGCCTTGGCCTCGGCTCGGTTCTGCACGGGTTGCTTGTTGCGATTGTTTCGGCGGTTTGTCCTGCTCAGGGCGGCAGTAGCTTCCCCTGGCCTCCTCCTTGTACTTGGTGACGGGGGGCTGAGCCTCCTCCTTCTCCAGCTCACCGTGCATCACCGTCCATGGTGATTTCTCAGGCAAGAGAGAAATTGGCTCTGTAAGATGCAAGAACAGCTTGTGGGCCAGAAAAATTGCCAAACACGGCGGAATAGAGCTTTCCTTGCAGCCCTCTAACTAAACGATGCTTGCAAGAGTGCTGGGTTTACATATATCTCAGATTTCAATGACTCTTTCTCTCCCGTAAAGTCTCCCTAGGTGGCCAAAGCTGTAGGCCAAGGGCCTACCATGAAACCTAGATTCACAAGTTCTCAAGTTAACCACAATAAATCAGTGATGGACTAAGTCCGTATCAGAGCAGAAGCTGGCAGCAGAGGAGGTAACCAAGATAGCTTTGGAAGTCGGAGCTACATATGCCCGTAAACACACTAACATGACCGGGCTGGAGCGAGTGGACAGGTAAGGTATTTGCCCAACACAGCCATCCCAGGGTTCTCTTGCCCAGCATCCCATATGGCCCCTGAGCACCATCAGGAGTAATTCATTTGAATGCAGAGCTAACGAAGATCCCTGGAAAAAAAGCCTCACCAATTTGGGACCCCAAAAAGTACCCCTCCAACCAAAGAGACTGAGCAAGTGGCCCATGCAAGGGCACTTGCTCCTCTAAAACACCAGTCTTGCTGGCTCCTTTGCAGGACAAATTCAGCGAAGCAGAGCCCCGCAGAGTCGTGGGTGCACTTATGCATCAGGAGCTCTCTTTAGATTCTCAGACCAGAGCGAGGAGCATGGGTTGAATGCAGGGTCCCAGACATACAGGTAAGAGCTTGCCTTCCTCTTTACTCTCCCACTCCTGGAAGTCCTTATTTTTTGCCACAATTACTGATTATAAGTCACTGTGTAAGGACTGGGACTAGCATAGAATCATCTTTTTTTTTTTTTTTTTGCTTTTTTGGGTCTGACGTCAGGGGTTACTCCCCTGGCTCTGCACTAAGAATTACTCGGCGGTGCTGGCTTAACGCTCTACCCACTGGGCATCGCACATCGGCCCAAGCATTAGAATATTCTAATAAAGCTCTCTGGAATTCAGTTTGTGTAACCAGGAACCAAAGAGACAGGGACAGCAGGTACTTGAAACACAGCTGAGCTTCAGGTTTGACCTCTGGAACCCCAGAAGGGTTCCAAGTTCCGCCTTGGCGTGGTGACTCCAAGCATAGAGCATAAGTTCCGAGCCACTTCCCAGACGAAAACCAAAATAATAATAGCTCTCTCACGCCTGGGCATGGTGAGAATCCAGGAGCTGTCAGCAAGGTGGATCAGAGCAGAAAGAAGGCAGGGAGGGTACAACTGATCCCCGGAGAGGAAGGGGCGGGGGCAATCAGGCAGGTCAGTCTGCACTGGGGCCGTGACAAGACCGACAAGATGAACGTAAGGTTAGGAAACAGACACTGCTGGGCCGAGCGGGCCAGCTCAGCGGGTAGGCGCTTGCCTTGCATGCGACCCGCCTCTGCCCGCCCGGGTTCGATCCCGGTATCCCATATGGTCACCCCCAAGCACCACCAGGAAGTAATTCCTGGAGTGCAGAGCCGAGTAGCCCCTGAGCATCGCAGGGTGTGACCTAAAAAAGAAAGAAAAAAAAAAAAAAGACACTGCTGAGGGGCCTCACTCCAACTGCCATACTTAAAAATCTGAACAACAACCTCCCACGTCTAGAATTCAGTTATTAAAAGCTTTGTTATTGAGTTAATGTTTGTTTGGTGTCTTGGCAGTTCTGGACAGCAGTAACTTTGGCGTACAAAGCAACAACGCCACACTAACTGAACGTTACTGATGGCTCCTCTTAGGAATTCACTGTCCTCCCCCCTTCCTCCCGCCATTCACTCTGCCCACAGGTGTTAACTTGCTTTGCAGACCAGATGTGGGGCATCACCCCGTGAGGAGCCACAAGTGTCTGCAAAAGGATGGCTGACAGGAACCCACTGTGACCCAGCCCACCTTTCATCTCCAGCGCATGATGGACTCGGGCACGTCATCTCCCTCCACTTCCTTCTGCCTCAGCTCCAGCCCTGTTTCCATTCGTGTTCCTTGGGGACGACCACCACTCTCCGGGAGAAGGTCTTGAAGAGCAGCTTCACCGCCGCTGGCCCGAGTTGTACACGTTACACTGCAGACAGGGTTGAGGAGACGCTTCAGAAAAAAGAAAGCGGATCAAATTCAACCAAAGCATGTAACTTTCCCCAGCGGGAGGGGCAGTGTGGAGCAGGAATGCTCATATACGCAAGCGCCCTGCATTCTTCAAATGGACTTATACCCTGTTTTGCCCACCAGGAGAACTTGAGACCCAGAGTTAAAGACTTGTTCAAGATCACAAAGCGAAGTAAAGTAATTGTGGAGTCAGGAAACCAAAGGAGCTAAGACTCTTTCACTTATGTCCAAAAGACACCTGGTAAAATCCCTAAAAGTATATTCCTGGAACCAGAGCAAACAGCACAATGTAGGCATTGCCTCTTCACGCAGCCAACTCAGGGTTCAATTACCAGCATCCCATATGGTCCCCTGAGCTCCGCCAGGAGTAATTCCTGAGTGCAGAGCCAGGAGTAGTAACCCCTGAGCATTGCTCAAAGTCGACCCAAAAGTTTAAAAAGAAAGATATTCCTGGTTCTGAAATGATAGAACATCGTCAGCGGGAAGGGCTCTTGCCTTACACACAGCTAAGCCAGACCCCCAGCTTCTACAAGGTCTGAGATCTGCCAGAAGTGATCCCTGAGCACCACACTCTATGTGAGGGACCCTTCCAAAGTACCTCTGTTTAAAAAAAACTACAAATCAGACTTTGACTTGTCTTTCTTAGATCTCTACACAAGCAGCCGCACTCTGACTTTGGGGTAAAGGGGGAGAACACAGAGAAGCCTTGGGTGTGTGCCCGGTAGGCCTGGCTCCTTTGGAATGCCTCAACCGATCAGAATGAAGTTCCTTCTTTGTGTCCGGAGCGATCTGGACCAGCTTGCTAAGGCACTGGGAGGCCTGCTGAACTAAAGGAGTGTTCTGGCTTTGGGGGGGCCAGCACTGGCTCTCCAAAATTCCCTTCATCTGTTGGGTGTGAAAAGGAAAGAAAACATGAGATGATTAAGAAGCGAAGTTCAAACCAAGAGGTAGCCGAAATGCTGCCTAAATGGCACCAGTGGGGCTGGAGTGATATGTCAGCGGAGGGCATTCTTCACCGAAAGCCGGGTTTGATCCTGCAGCCCATATTGTTCCCCCAAACACCGCCTGGAGTTATTCCTGGGAGTTGCAGCAGTTTGAGTAACCCCTGAGCATACTTCGGTGTGACCCCAAAAGAAAAAAAAAAAAAAAAAGCACCAGAGACCTAAGCGACAGTTTATTCTTAGCTTTCAAAAATTTGATAGCATACAAAAGAAAACAAAAAATAAGACCTCACGTAAACCAACGCGAGAGTCCTTCTCATTTCTCTTGCTCTAGGACACCCAAGTCTCATAACGGCAAAGCCAGGAGGTTCTTGCCCTGCCCAGAAGAAAGGCCAACAGGAAGGAAGGCCCCAGCTCCTCACCCTCATTTGATTGAGCACAGTTCTCAGCTCCCAGGACATTGTATCTTTTCTCGGGTTCTCTTTTGCAGACTTCAGTGCCCATGTTTTTTCCTGATCCAGGCAGTCCAATCCATCAGAATCACCTGCAAGAATAAAGGACCAGGAATCTCGTAAAGAGCATGTAAGAGGGAGGGGAAGCACAAGGAGAATTCCAAATGTCTCTCTCGTCGGCAGCCAATAAAGGTTGAGCGGCCCGCGCCTGGGCCATACCCCGCCGCTCCTCGATGGTCTTGGGGGACAGAATGCGCACGCCCCTTCTACAGGAGCTTTTTGGCGTGGATGAACACAAACTCTTCTGGCCGGGAAGAAGGGCCCCTCCTTCTGACCAAAGTTTAATTCCACAACACAATTTTTGCCGAGGACATGGGGTAGAAGGCCCGGTCTGCCAAAGCTTCCTTGTTGATCCGAGCCACTACGAGGTCTTTCTCGTTCTTGGAGAAGGAGAGTTCTATTTCTTCAGTCTCAAAATTCTACAATGACAAAACCACAGTTTTTTTTTTTTTTTCCTTTTCCGTTCCCTACATCTGGCAGTGCTCTGGGGTTACTCCTGGCACTGCACTCAGGGGACCATATGGGATGCCGTGGGATTGAACTTGGGTCGGCATGAACTTCGAGGTGCAAGGCAAAATGCACCCCCCACTGTCAGACCCAGCCCAAAAAGATTGATTTTTATGGGCTCTAGAGGACTCAGAGATGGACTAAATCCTACAATTAAAAACAAACAAAACCAAACCTCTTACTCCAACTGCTGCATAACCTAAGCAATCTATCAAATGCAGACAGCAGCCCGGAAGCCAACAGAATCCCAGCGCCCAGCTACGCCTACAAGCTGCAACTCTGGGGCACTTCTACTGAAAAGCAGCCAATGACGTCATTCTCCCCAAAAGTCTGGCCAAACTCTTCAAACTGCCCATTCTCTCCTTAAGGCCCCTGATGCCCATCAAAGCCGTAAGAGAATTCATCCTCACCTAGAATCATCAGAAAGTTAGTTTTCATCACCAAGAATTCCCATGAGAAGCACTATGAGGGCAAAACCAATCCTGAAATAAAAGGATTTTTTACCAAGCTGTGGACGGGAAAAGTCAACAGACCGAAACCAGCTGAACACCAAGGAGAGAAACCTCTGTGCACCTTCCTTCATTGGGAGATTCACCTGGGTCTTCCTAGTCCAGGGAAAAAGAAACCCTCAGATATCCTGACCACCCAGGGATCAGGGTCTTACTAGAGAGAAATGCTACTTTTGTTAACAAAGTGAAATGACAACTGTCACAATTCAACACGAAGAACACCAATGAGACTAAAGCAAAAAGCATGGGTCCCGGGATTAAGATAAATCCCTGGCTACCACAGCTGGGGTTGAGAATATATGGGATGCTTGGGACTGAAACCAAGGCAGCTACACGCAGGCTTAAAAGTTGTTTTCCCGTTTGGGCCATACTCCGTGTTCCTTGCCCTCTATGGTTTTTTGGGGGGCTCTATCTGGGGCTGAGGGGACCATCCAGCGCGGGGATTAAACCCCCGTCAACCCACGCTACGCAGCTGCCCTTACCAAGATGTACTATGGCTCTAGCCCCACTGTTTTCCTATTTTGATGAAATACGCAATGGGTGGAGTTCAGCACATTCATTCAACAAACTTACCTTAAACTCCGAGATTCTACCATTCTCTACTGGCCTCAAAGCAGACTTTCCCTTTGTCACGCCGTAAGTACTCCTTGCCGACCAAAGGGTGGGAAATCCCTCTAGAAAAGTGGACGGCCCTCCATAACGGTCTTTGCTCACTTGAAATGTAGATCCGAGGTATCTGGTTTTTTTTTGTAGGGGAAAAAAGCAGTTTACTAGGAACATCAATACATGAAAGCTCCCAACTGAACACAAATACAAGCAGGAATAATGAGCCCAATAGCAAGGGACAGAAAAACCTCCCCATTATTTAAATCTCTTCAACGCTGTAGAGCCTTGGAGTTGTAAAACAGTCCCAAATCCCCTAGGACTGGTCAAAGGTTCCAAGCTCGGTCTCATACATACACGTGTCCAGGTTCACAAGCGTTTGATCCCTCTTCCTCATCTTTTGTTTTAACTTCTTCAGGGGCGGTGGAGACTTTGAGCTAAACGCACTGGAGGAAATGCACACATAAAACAAGTCCCTCTGCTTTTGAGGGATGCCGGCTGATACAATAAATTGCCTTGTGACACAGTAAAGAGAAAATTCCAGCAGGCAGCTTCTCTTAAGAAATGGGGAAGGGCAACAGGAGATTCCCAATATTAACTCAGTGCCTAACAAAACCGCTCCTTCTTTAAATCACCCTCTGCCAATCAACATCAGGTACTTTAAGTCAGACGAAGACACTTCCCAAGGAAAGGGTCTGTTTTTCACCGGTTCTGTGGGGCCTCCTCCGGAATTCTAGTAAGCTCAGCTATGTTTCATCATTCTCTCACCTCTGACATCACTTTTCCCCGTCTACCATCTCAGTCTGCTGGTTTTGACTTTTCACTAATCTTGGTCATCTCCTAAAAAGGAGGGAAAAAATGAGCAGTCTTCATACTGGGGCGGAATACCTCAGAAGCAACCAGGAAACTACAGGGTCTGAGTGAAATCTGGGATGCGAGGAGATGGGACTGGCCACTGCAGCCACAGTTCATTCTGTCTCCCACTGCGGACTTTTATTTTGAACCACACAGAATGTTTGAGGCTAATCAACGTCAACTTGGCAATAAACAGAACTTTCGTATTCTACGTTTACCTGTTTCAGTAAGATCACACGTGCAGATTTTTCCCAACATGGCATGCAGAAAATTCCTTGGAGATCTTTCAAAAAAAAGTACCTTCAAAAGGCTAGTTTAACTTTAGTTCTTATAGGACGGAGCTGGAACTCACCCTAACAGACGGCAGAACTAGTTCTGCAGAACTCTCACCATCCAGGCTTGGCGCTAGACAGCAAATGCTAGGTGCGTGATAAGGAACGTATCGTGCCCACGGGTTCTCACGGAATTTGTGAGAGAAATCCTTAAGCTCAGCAAGGGGACCCATAACTACAACCGCATTTTTTTTTAGGTTTTGGGTCACACCCAGCCATGCTCAGGAGTTACTCCTGGCTCTACACTCAAGAACTCACACCTGGCGGTGCTCTCAGGAATCGCATGGGATGCCAGGGACAAACTCAAAGTGGGACTGTAAAAGGCACCAGCGTCCACTCCTGCGGTGCTGTCATTTCGGCTCCAATACTAATGCGGCTTAGCACTGGTGATTTGGGGCAGAAAGAAATAAATACGTTGTCATATATTTAGCAACATTCTTCACAAAGGAGGAAAGAAAAAAAAAAAAACTTGTGTTTCCCTTCAGGTCTCAGTTTGAAACACTTTGTGTTCAACAATAATTCCTCCACTCCTAAGCCAAGACTCGTCACTGCTCTCTCGAACTCTACAAATCGAGTCAAAGGTGCCATAATGGACACAGGACAAACGATCTGCCAATTGCATGTGACCAGGACTGAATGGATTCAATACCGCGCTCCCGCGCAGAGCAGCACAGAAACAACTTACTACAAGCAGAACCTGACCCACCTTCATAGGAGACCTGGTTCCCGTCTCCGGGCAGCTATAGGCGACTATGGGTGCAGCGGCACCATTCAATCACCTCCAAAGAGAGGGAGAGGGAAAGTCTTCCAGCCCCAGGTTATCACCGGAGGACCCCAGCACATAAACCGACCCCAGGGCCGGTTCAGCTGAGCGGGAGCCCATACGTCACCCAAGGCTTTGGCCAGAAACAGGCACCCGCTTAAGAGAAGCAGCCAGCGCCGGCTTCGCCGAGGCCGCGAGCGCGTTCTCTGCTGATTGGCATTAACGCGACAGCCGGCGGGAGCCCAGCAAGGTTGGGTTTCGGCCGGGGCCGTCCGCGCTCCGGGCCGGGGCTGGAGCTCCAACAGGGCAGCCAACCGTCTAGGGCAATCGCCAGGTCCACTCGGTACTTTATTTCGTTTCTCTTACGGGGGCGCACGATCACCGCGCGGCGAAGCCAGGGACTTACTGGCTGGGACTTGGCAGAGCCTTTGCAGCCTGCGAAAACTCTCCACGCGCTTCTCGCCCCTTCGTCTGTCCCGCCACATTCCTCAGGCTGGTCCTTATACCCTTAGGGACACCTTTATTTGGGCTCTTGCTTTGCGCGGCTGACTGGGCTCATGGGAAAAAGAGCTTGCTGGAACTCTTTGGCCTCAGGCATGCGGTTGAAGGCCTCCCATGGCGGCCACCTCAGGAGCTCCGGCAGCGGCCTCCGCAGAGCCCTGGCCAGGGCCTGAATGAGGAGCTGCTCCTCGTCCTCGTCCTCAAGCAGCTGCCTCATCGTCCTCCACTTACTCTCGTACTCGTCCTCCTCCTCTGGAATCCGCCGGGGGCCGCCACTTGGCTTTCCGCGAGTATTACCAGGCAGAGGCTCCGCCTGCCTACGAGCGCCAGGCGTCCTTCCCGCCGCCGCCGCCGCAAACTCGTCCTCGAGCATCTCGGCGTCCAGCGCCTCACGAAGCCGCGCATAGGTCCATCTTGAGGCCGCGCGAGTACAGGCCCCGCCGCTGCAGCTCCGACCGCTGGCTCAGTCGCTTTCAGACCATCACCTCCATCTTGCTGCCGCC
>JAJIBD010034993.1:0-19550 GCA_021461705.1 Cryptotis parvus
AAAAAAGCAGCCAATTCAACACCTAAGAATTTTTCCACTTCCAAAAGTTGAGCAGGGTAAATGCTAACTAATCCTATCTATCATTATCTGATTTATTCACTCAAGATGAAATGGATATAAGACTCCAGGATAATAAATGAACAAAAGGTGGGAGTTAAAGATCTTAAGTGCTTTCTTTGGTTCATTTCTGTCCATTGATCAGATAATCAGAATTCCCTATATTATCTACCTTCATAGTTGGCAGGTGGCTAGAGACAGGCTTGTCTACACCAGGGCTGTGCCATGTGGGCCCCTGGTTGGTTGATGATCTGACATAGAAAAAGACTGGGCCCCCTGGGGATGAACCCAGAGCCAAGGCAGAGCCTGGCAAACTACCCATGATGTATTCAATATGCCAAAAACAGTAACAATAATGAACCCGATTCCCAATGAATGGAGATGTTACTGGTGCCCACTTGAGCAAATCGATGAACAATCTATCTTTATACCTAAAGGTATTTTAAAAGAAGAAACACAGCCTAGATTTTCTCAATACATCTTTAAAAGTTTTAAAATAGTTTCATGTTTGGTCAAGTTGGAATTTTTTAAGAACCTCATTCAAAATTTGAAATAAAAAGCTTGTGGTTTGATGCTTTTCAAAAAAAAAAACTTAAACTATAAGCAAATAATAAATTTAAACGTCATGAGTGTAAAGAAAAATAAAATTTTCATGGTAATTTTTATAGGAGTTACGTTGAATTCTTATAGTGGTTTGGGTTGGATGGTCATTTTATAAATTAATTATTTTAATACATGAACAAGGAGTTTGTTAGTGTTGAGCTGTGACTCCCATTTATCTTAATAGTGATGTATAAGTTTTAACCTTCTTTGTTAAATTTATTCCCAGGCACTTGAACGGAGGGGCACAAATGCAAATGGGAGTTTTAAAAAAATGTCATTCTCTTCTATCTTGTTGGGATTTAAAAAAAATAATGAATTCGTGAATAGTGATTATGTAGCCTGCCTCTTTACTGTTTTTAAATAGTAAAGACTGTTTCTAAACAAAACATCATGCTACAATTAAAATGGGAAGGATTGGGAGTGAAGATAGATGGTCGGCAACTACACCACCTCCACTTCGCTGATGACATCGTTCTAATAACACCAAACATTAGCCAAGCGGCACAAATGCTGGCTGACTTTGACCGAGAATGTGGAAATATAGGTCTACAGCTGAATCTGAAGAAAACTATGTTCATGAAAAATGAACTAGTTCCAGAGGCCCCATTCACTCTCAATGGAACAAACATCTCTGAATGCAGCAGTTATGTGTACCTAGGTCGAGAAGTCAACATGATGAATCGACCTAAAACCTGAGCTGCGCAGGAGGAAGAGAGCAGCATGGAATGCCTTCAAAGGCATCGAAGAAATAGCTAAAAGGACAAAGAACCTCCGGCTCCGGGCACATCTCTTTGACTCCACCATTCTCCCTGCATTAACATACGCCTCAGAGATCTGGGCCCTATGAAAGCAGGATGAGAATGCTATTCAGGTCTCCCAGAGAGGAATCGAAGAGCTATGCTTCGAATATCACGCCTCACTCAAGTGAGAGAAGGAATCGGGAGTTCTGACCTCCGTCGCTATTCCAGAATCAGGGACGCTGTCTCATTTGCCAAGGCATCGAAAATCAGATGGGCTGGACATGTAATGCGATTTGGAGACAACCGCTGGACTAGAGCCATTACCAACTGGATCCCACGGGATGTCAAAAGATCACGTGGCTGCCCACCTACAAGATGGTCAGACTTCCTTGTAAAGACCCTGAAGGAACGGTTTGAGACTCTTCATATTCCTGAATCATCCAGATGCCATTGGGCTACATTGGCATGTGACAGGGTCCAATGGAAA
The DNA here is from genome assembly GCA_021461705.1 of Cryptotis parvus. Classification (NCBI taxonomy): domain Eukaryota; kingdom Metazoa; phylum Chordata; class Mammalia; order Eulipotyphla; family Soricidae; genus Cryptotis; species Cryptotis parvus. Next base: position 1,888 of record JAJIBD010034993.1, read on the forward strand.
TGTTACTGGCGCCCGGCTCAAGCAAATCGATGAATAACGGGATTCAAGTGATCAAGTGATTATGTGATCATATTTGTATCCTTTATTAAGCGTGATGATCATATTAATTGACTTGCTTATATTTAACTATCCTCATATTCCTGCATAAATTTTACTTGATCATAGTATATGATCCTTTCAATGTATTGTTGAATTCAGTTTGCTAAGATTTTATTGACCCACTTGCATAAATGTTCATCAGGGATATTAGTCTGTAATGCAGTGTGTTGTGTGTGTGTGTGTGTGTGTGTGTGTGTGTGTGTGTGTGTGTGTAATTCCTCTGCTCTTTGGGCATTTGATAATGTTGGTCTCAGAAACTTGAAAGAAATCCCATGACAACCCTTTAATGTATGTTCTGTAATCCATAGTCTGGAGGGGAAGGAAAAGAGAAAGAGAGAGAAACGGAAAGAAATAAAGAACCTGCCATGGAGCAGGGCTGGGGGAGGGGGAGGGAACCGGGGACGTTGGTGGTGGGAGATGGGCACTGGTGGCGGGATGGGTGCTGGAACACTGTATGACCAAAACCCAAATATGAACTTTTTAATTGTATATCTTTGTAATTGTAAAAATAAAAAATTAAAAAAAGAAATAGCACAACTGGTATAATGTTGGCTAATCTGATAAAACCAAACAATAAACAAAGTAAGAAGAATATATACAAAGTTTAAAAAAAAGAAATCTCATTTCTACAAGGTCTTTTTGGAGTTGCTTGAGAAAGATAAGTAAATGACATCTCTGAAGGGCTTGTAAAACTCAAGAGTAAGCCAATATGAAGCTGACCTTCTGTTTTGGAGAGGCTTTTGTTTACTGTTTCAAGTCCTTTGCTCACAATTACAAGATATTTAAAATTTCCTTCTGATTTAATATTAGTAGGCTGGCAGATTTTAATAGTTGCATTCTCTAAATTGCATAAAGTTGCTCAGAGTAGTCTCATGATCCTTTGTGTTTCTGATATATTTTTTTGTAACTTCTCTGTATCCATTTCTGGTTCTGTTTATTAGGGATTTATCTCCATTTTTTATGAGTATAGCTAAATATCATTTATTCATTCATTCATTCACTTATTTATTTATGTATTTATGTACTTACTTATCTTTCAAAGAGCCAGTTTTGGGTTTCATTCATATTTGTTCACAAAAAAAGTATAATTTAAAGTTAGATTTTATTTCCACTATAATTTTTATTGTTTCTTTCATTCTATTAATTTTGGGTTTCACTGCTCTTTTTTTAATTCTTTAAGATATGTAATCTGATAGCTTATTTTAACCTTTTGTAGATTTTTTTTTATTTTATTATACCACCATGGAGACATACAATTACAAAGATGTTCATATTTGGGTTTTGTCATAGGGTTTTGGGCACACTATGACCAAAACCAGTGCCCTCCACCAGTGCCCATATCCCACCACTAATGTTCACAATTCCCTCCCCCTCCCGAGCCTACCTCTTTGGCAGGTTCTTTTCTTGATTCTTGATTTAAAACTATTGTTAAAAATTTTCTGCTTAGCAAAACTCTTTTAGTGATCTTCTTCTCTGAAATTTTGTTTCAGTTTTTATTTGTTATTATTTTTTGTCTTCTGGGTCATACCAGTTATGATTTGGGGTTAGTGCTCAGGAAACTATATTAGAAAGCAGACGATTGAACCTGGGTGGGCCACATACAATGCAAATGCCTGTATCAGCTTTACTATTTCTCCAACACACTCTTTTGCTTTTTTTTTTTTTATTATCACCAACATTTTATTTCCCTCCTGAATGCCTCGTGATCAGCTGTGCACAGGGAGAGCAAGTAGCAGCTCTGTCCTGTGTGTGTGAGTCTCTGGATTGGCATACCTGGGCCGGGCTTGGAAAAACTGCTGCAGTTTAATAATTAATAATTATTTTTTCTTAATTTTTTATTATGTCACTGTGAGATTATACATTTACAAAGATGTTCATGATTGGGTTCAGTCACACTTTATCCCAGCACTCGTCCCTCCACCAGTGCCCAAGGAATATCATTGACCATGGGTAGGTAGTACTATTCCAGATTGCCAACTATAAACATTTTAGCACATTTCTCCTTCTTTGCAACATTTTTTAAAAATTAATATTTTATTATACCACTGTGAGATATACAATTACAAAGTTGTTCATGTTTGGGGGGTTTTGGTCACACAGTGTTCTAGCACCCATCCCTCCACCAGTGCCCATTTCCCACCACCAATATCCCCGATTACCTCCCCCCCCATAACCTGCCTCCATGGTAGGTTATCTATCTCCTCTCTCTCTCTCTCTTCCTTCTCTTACATATTGTGGATTGTATACATACACTTAGATGTTATCATGTGCATCTATTTACCTGTATTTAATGTTCAGTTCTAAGTTGGTATTAGCCCTTTTTGACAATTATTAGTACATGTTCCCTTTTCTGTCTTACCTAACATCTGACTCCCACATGTTTGTGGTAATTTCCACCTTTGATAAGACCTCCTGATCCACATTTCACCTGACCTTGGATTTTGGCATCATAATATGTATATATATATATATATATATATATATATATATATATATATGTCATGCAAATAAATGCAGTAATTCTATATCTGTCTTTTTTCCTTCTGACTAATTACACTCAACATGATCCTCTCCATGTCTATCCATTTATAGGCAAATTTCATAACTTCATTTTAATAGTTGGAGATTTCAACACTGCTTTATCAACATGGATTCACCTTTCTGCTTTAAGGCCCAGCAACCCCTAGTCACACCCAAACCCTCCAACTTAGAAACAGCCCATTCCACAGCTGAATCTAATTAAACTGTCAAGCCACCAAATATAAGGGAATATTTCTAATTTCAAAATAAGCAGCAGATGGTCCTGGCAGGGATTGAGAACTGGTCGTATTTGAATAAAAAAGCAACCTTTTCTTCTTTCCCATCACACTTTTCTTCCCTTCTACCTTAAATGAGGGCATAAAGATTCAAGTTGCAACCATTATCTTATTTAAACAGACTGAATGAAGAATGTTTGGGAGGAACAAAAATCTCAGCAGTTAAAAATCATTATCCAGCTTTCTGCTTACGTACTATAAGATATGCATCTCGTTTTTTGTTCACCTGAGAATTTATTACCTTATTTTGGAGACCTTAACCAAGTTTATTATTTCCACCTACCTAATAAGTGTATCAGATTTATGCTTATGAAAAAGGAACATCCTATTGCTACATCTTATTTATGAAGTCCATTTAATAAAGTAGTATTGCTTGTGGATACTTATGGTTCTCTCTCTTTTTTTTTCCTTTTTGAGGCACATTCAGCAATCCTCAGGGGTTATTCCTGACTCTGCACTTAGGAATTAATCCTGATGGTGCTTGGGGGACCATATGGGATGCTGGGGATCAAATCCTGGGTCGGCTGCGTGCAAGGCAAATGCCCTACCTGCTGTGCTATCACCCGGCCCCTAATATTTATGGTTCTAAATAGGTATTTCATGTCAAGAACCCAAAGGCACTCTACCCATGCCCCTGATTCTGTCCTGAAGATGGTTCTCTGCAGTTGGAAGTATAGGTTCTAACTTTATGTATTTCACAAATACAGCTCAGTGATTTCATTTTATTGTGGCAACTTCTTGAAGTTTCTTCCTCTGATAACCTCCTTGGTCATAAGTGATCCTCAAAGATGTCCACACTGGATAAAACGGCTCCTTTTTTACTCTGCAGCACTGTAGATACTAAAAGCCTGCCCATTTCACTTTCCTTGCTTCTTTTGCTGCAAATTTCTTCTCTTGCTTTCCAACATTCTTCTTCCACTTTTGATGTGCATTTATAGCAGCCATCATCTTGCTGGCACAATCCAGGTGGAAATATCTTAAGCCGTATTCATTCTAGCCTCTTATTTCCACCCTTTATGTGCTTATAGCAATGCCTTTAACAGTTCTTTCTCTACCATGTTCTACATGGCTGGTGTCCACATACTGTCTTCTGCTTCCTGTAATTTGAAATGCTTCCAGAGAGACACTGGCGACCATTTGCTTCTTTTTTAATTTTCTCAAGTACTCATGCTGCCTTTTCCCAGTATGCGCTGAATTTTTACACAGAGAAACTAGTTCCCCCAGCCCAATGCTCTAAATGGTTTGCTTTGCAGACCAGATTATAAGTTAAAAAAGAAAGCCTTCTAATGCAAAGCTGCCAGAATTTCCAATGACGGTCTTTCTGCTAAATGACAAGAATCAGGATCTAACATTGCTACCAATTCACTTCATGTCTGCTTCACAAACAGGTGATTATGCAAGTTATGATGCTAACATAGCAATGTAGAGACATGTTTTCTGGCAAGTGGCTTCTCCTGTCTGGTGGAAAGTTTCATTTCTGAAACGACTTGGTTTTTGTAACTCCTCTGGCACAACTACACAGCAGAGTACCAGCACAGGAAGAAAGCCTGTACTCACATGAAAAAAATTATCTTACAAGTAGTATCAGTTCTTTCAAATATCTACTCATTTTTTTTCCTTTCAAGATCCAGGTGATACCTATTTTTATCAGAGTTGTCAGAGTAGAATGCCAACCCAATTTGTGGAGACTGTCTTGATCATTTGACCATAGGAGAGATTCTGTCTATAAAAGCTTTTTGTTTTTACTCAGCACTCAAGACAGGCTTCATTTATACCTTTTGTAAATAAGACTAATAAGACTGAATTACTGGAAAGCATAATAGTTTCCGAGAAGTGCCAAGATGAGACATATATTTATTACTCCTACTCAGGGTCAGTCTTGCCTCTGCTCCCTACAAAAAACATTGCAAAGCTCTGATTTAAGTTATGCATCTTTGGTCTTCAACTCACTAACTCTGGCTCAATTTATCCACCTTGGAGAAAGAATAATTCCGTATACCTTGCAATATTGTATCAAAAATCATATGATTTTAAGACATACATTAGATGTACAAGTATGCTCTATTATTCATGGAAGATTTATTAAGCGCCTGCAATGTGCTAGACATGGTAGCAAGCAAGGATGGGGCCTATTATAATGCTTATAGCTTATCTAGTCAAGGAACCAGCATTTTTTACAGATAATTTTATAAATAATACTATAATTATAATATTGATTTTACAAATCAATGGCCCACTATGTTAGTTTTGTTACAATTAATTTCTAGGTAATTCTGCCAACGAATCTTTACTTGAACTCATGTATAAATATATATACATAGACATATGTGCATATATATATGTGTGTGTGTACAATTAACTCTAGGTAATTCTGCCAATAAATCATTGCTTAGAATTCATATAGATGTATGTATGTATACATACATATGTACATATATACATATGTAATATACACATATATGAATATATGAAAAATACTTTATACATATATACTCTGATATATGTCTTAAAATGATATGATTTTTTGACACAATCTTGCAGGTATAAGGAATTATTCTTTCTCCAAGGTGAATAAATTGAGCCAGAGTTAGTGAGTTAGACCAGGTATGCTGATCCAGAGACTCCACATACATGGGTCAGAGCTGCTACCGGCTCTCCCTGTGCCCAGCTAATCACGAGGCGCCGGAAGGGAAGACAGGTTCTAGCTTTGGCCAACCACCCCAGCAGAGCCTCGTAAGAAGCCAGAGAAACCCCCACTCCATGAGGGCCGCCATTTTCCACATCCGATTCCCCACTCATCAGAGCTCCACTCACCAGAAGAGCTGATCACAAGCCTGGCTCACGCAGCCACTTTGCAGCCCCATGGTTCACCAATAAATGCTTGAGATTAGAGGTGACTACAAGAGTATCCCACCTGCACGGAAGAGCTTGGCAAGCTACCCGTGTCATTGTTTTTTGCTTTTGGGTCACACCCAGCAATGCTCAGGGGTTTCTCCTGGTGCTGCACTCAGGAATTACTCCTGGCAGTGCTCGGGGACCATATGGGATGCTGGAGATCGAACCCGGACAGCTTGGGCCGGCCACGAAAAGGCAAACTCCCTACCCACTGGGCTATCTCTCCGGCCCCCTGTGTCGGATTTGATATGCCAAATACCAGTACCAATTATAGACCTCTTTTCCATTACCTGATGGAATGGTTTGAGGCTCTTTATGTTCCAGGAGCAAGCAGATGCCCTTGGGATACACTAGCATGTGACAGGACATATGGAGATGTTACTGGTGCCCACTCAAGCAAATTAATGATCAACGGGAAGACAAGTGATACGAGTGATACAAGTGATACATATATACTCATACACGTATATATAGTCATATATTTTAAACCCATGTACATAATTCAATATTATATGGCATAAAATAAATATTTAAAAATCCAATAACAGGATGAATTAAAAGTTTGCTTCAACCATATAGGATTTATTTATAATTATTTTAAAGGACTGACCTTATATATTCTGAAACAAGATTATGAGTTGCTATAACAAAAAAAGCACAAGCTCGTAGAAAATCATATTTTTTATATACATAAAAACATTGTAGTATTTAAATCTATATTCCTTCACATGCAGAAAAATCTTGCTGTAAGTACTTAAATATAGGAATAATCTCCTGGGACTGGAAAGGCTGGAATAGCTTGAAGCATTTACTTTTGTATCATTTAAAGTTTTTAATGTACACAAATAATTTATCTAAAAGATTTAGAGTCCAGTCATAAACAAAATTTTTTTCTTTGTTGTTTTAGCTTTTGGGGAAACAACATATGACCATGCCCAGGAACACTCCTGCAGGGCAAAGGAGATCATATGATCATATACAGTGCCGGGAGTTTTTCTGGAGCCATAGACAAGGCAAGCACCTTAACTCCTGTACTGCCTTGCTTCTCACCCCCCTCAATTTAGTTCTCTATAAAATACTTGTTTAAAATCCAAGCTATCAGGGCTGGAGTGCTAGCTCAGCGGGTAGGGCATTAGACTTGGAAGCAGCCCACCTGGGTTCCATTCCTGACATCCCATATGGTCCCCAAGCACTGCCAGGAATAATTCCTGAGCGAAGAGCCAGGAGTAACCAACCCTGAGCATTGCTGGGTGTGACCAAAAAAGCAAAAAAAAAAAAAAAAAAAAACTAAAATCCAAGTGATCAAATTTGATTTTATGCTTTTGATGGCATAAACAATGGTATGGTCACCTACCTTCCGTTGCTATTTTTGGAAATCTCTCAAAGGTTCTCTCATATCAATCCAGGGAAGAAATCAGTCTCAATTTAATAACCATTTTAAGTACTTATGGTATGCCAGAAATACCCCCAACGTTAAGGCAGTGGAAATATGCAATTTTCCCATTTTTGTAAGGATTTTGGCTAGGGCTTCGATAACTGCTTCAGTCTCCACAGAATCAAAGGCTTTCTGTAAATCAATGAACGTGAGACAGAGGGGCATCTTGTACTCCCTACAAACCTCAATGAGTTTGGTTACTGTGTGGATATGGTCGATTGTGCTGAATCCTTTCTGGAAGCCAGCTTGCTCGCTTGGTTGTCCTTCATCAAGTGTTCTGCTAATCCTGTTCAGGATGACTCGAGTAAACAGCTTGTAGATGACGGACAACAGGCTGATGAGGCAATAGTTGCCGATGTCGTGAATGTCTCCCTTCTTGAACAGTAGAACTGTCCTGCTGGTTTTCCATTGGGAGGGCACCTTGCATTCAGACAGGTAGCGAGTGAAGAGCCGAGCTAGTGTATTGATGAGTACCGACGGCAAATTCTTCAGGTGTTCGGGTCTCACTTTGTCTGGGCCTGGTGCTGTTCCCTAATTTACCAATGAGATGGCATGTCGGATTTCAGAAGGAGAGAACGTTGGGAATGACATATCCAACCGTGGAATTTGGTATGTGGGCAGGTGGATGTGGCTATCAAAGAGATTTGGTAGAAGTCCTGGATAATCTTCTCCATTGCCTTTCTGGAAGATGTGATAGATCCATCAGGCGTCGGAGGGCAGTCATCTTGGTCTTATAGTTGGCGAAGGACAGGCGGGCGGTGCGGAATGCTTTCCCCCTTCTGCTGCATCTTCCAGTATTTCTGCTCTTCTGGCTTTGAGGTCTTCTTTTATTGGTTCTCTGCACCGTTTAGCAAGCTTGGACATTAGCATTTGGTCTCCCAGAGACTCGTGCCTTGCCACGTTGGCAAATGAGCTTGAGAGTTTCTGAAGAAAGGCGCCCTTTTTGTGTCTTTCTCTCTCTCGGCATTCTTTGTACAATCATGGAGGCGCTGAACCAATCAGTTGTATTCTTCATCAATGTTGTCAATGATGGTATCTTCCGATGTTGCTGCAATGGTGCCAAAGAGTTCCCAGTTGGTGGTCGTTCTAGGAGTTCTCTTTTTAAACTTTGCAGTCTTTTCTCCCCATTCTGCCGGGAATTAGAATTTTGCACGAAGGAGACGGTGGTCCAATCCTGTTTGGAATTTGGGACGACAGCAACATCGGTCAGACAAAACCATCAATTGAAGATGATGTGGTCAATCTCATTGTGAAACGGTCCACCAGGAGATTCCCATGTCCAAAGTTTTGCTTCAGCCTTCCTGAACTGTGAGTTCCCATGAATGGTCTTGGGGGACATGATGAACTCAGATAGTCTCTCACCCTGTTCATTCCATTCTAGGCCATGGGTCCCGGTGTGGAGTTGTTCAGCCAATCTTCTCGGTCCTATCTTGGCATTAAAATCACCAAATATGATCTTGTAGAAGGTGTGATCTTTTTTTATAGAGCTCCTCCAGTTCCATGTAGAATTTCTCAATTTATCTCCTTTGTATTTGGACGTTGCTGCATAGACAATGAAGATAGAAATTGCTGGCAGTAGGCCACATCTCTTCATGTGTAATCGTCTTATCCAGTTTGTTAGGCATTCCAAATGAATCATGTTCGTGTTGATAAGGACACCAATGCCACGGACGCCCCTTTTTTGTGCATGTTCCAAGGAACAATTCTTCTCCAGTGTCAAATACAGCATGATGCTACTGAAGCCTCCTTGTCTCCAGTCAGACCAATGATGTCATACTTGATCTTTTTTGCTCTTGCACCATCAGATCCTCAATATATGCTTCCGATGCCAGCATACATGCATTGAAAGTACAAACAGTCATTTTAGTCCTTCTTCGCTTTGGCAGCCTAGGATGGCCGTAAATTTTATCAGGCACTGCTTGTTCTCCTTACTGCTGCCATATTAAGGGTCTTTAGGGGTCAGGAAAATAAACATTTTGTTACTGGTTTGGCATATCTAGAACATGCATCGGACAGCTTGCCAGGCTCTGCTGTCTTGGGCGCTATACTCTCATTACTTGTGTGGCTTTCTCAGAGGGGTGGGAGGAATATTCACGGTAATTTGAGGTAAATTGCACTGCCGCACAGTGCCGCGTGCAACACAGGGAAAGCTGGTATCTGCTCTGCCTGGTATATATGCATCTGTGGCTCAAGCATTCCTGGGCAAGAAATACTCTCCTCTGAAGGAAAGGTCTTGCAAGTTGTTCAAACCCAATACATCAAGATCCTTCATGAGCTGTATTACGGATTCACCACCAGGATCTCACCATTCTACAAAGAAGTGATCATTGATGTCAAAAGAGGGGCTCAATAGGGTGATGCCATTTCACCAAAACACTTCAGCACCACCCTCGAGAACATCATGCGACAATTAGAATGGGGAAGGAATGGGAGTGAAGATAGATGGTCGGCAACCACACCACCTCCGCTTCACTGATGACATCATTCTAATAACACCAAACTTTAGCCAAGCGGCACAAATGCTTGCTGCCTTCGACCGAGAATGTGGAAAGATAGGTCTACAGCTGAATCTAAAGAAAACTATGTTTATGAGAAATGAACTGGTTCCAGTGGCCCCATTCACTCTCAATGGAACAAACATCTCTGAGTGCGGCAGTTATGTGTACCTAGGTCGAGAAGTCAACATGATGAACGACCTAAAATCTGAGTTGCGCAGGAGGAAGAGAGCAGCATGGGAATGCCTTCAAAGGCATTGAAGAAATAGCTAAAAGGACAAAGAACCTCCGGCTCCAGGCACATCTCTTCGACTCACCGTTCCCCTGCATTAACATACGCCTCAGATACCTGGTCCCTACGAAAGCAGGATGAGAATGCACTTCCGGTCTCCCAAGAGAGATTCAGAGCTATGCTTGGAATATCACGCCTCACTCAAGTTTGAGAAGGAATCTGGAGTTCTGACCTTCGTCGCTATTGAGAATCAGGGATGCTGTCTCATTTGCCAAGGCATTAAAAATCAGATGGGCTGGACATGTAACGCGATTTGGAGACAACCGCTGGACTAGAGGAGTTACCGACTGGATCCCATGGGATTTCAAAAAATCACGTGGCCCACCACAAGAGATGGTCAGACTTCCTTGTAAAGACTCTGAAGGAACGGTTTGAGAAGCTCTTCATATTCCTGAATCAACCAGATGCCATTGGGCTACATTGCACGCGTGATAGGTCCAATGGAAATGTTACTGGCACCCGCTCGAGCAAAATCGATGAATAACGGGATTCAAGTGATCAAGTGTAAGGATTAGGAACGTTGATGACAAAGTTTTGTTTATGTTTATTGAAATCAATATTTCAATATTGGTCTTGTGACTTTAAGTTATTTACCCTTTTTTTAGGTTTTTCTTCAAGTTACAAAAGAAGTCAACTGAAATGTTACTCATGGAGTTGTAATAGTAAAAATAATATATAATAGATGCTTGCCACACATTACATTTTTAACTTTTATATTGATAGTTTTCTGTTTTAAGGATTACTTTGGTAGAGTGATTTGAAAGTTTTAGACCATGAAAAGTTGAGATCTACTGTTGTTTATTCATGGCTACTTCTCATTCTATTGGTCTTCCTTTTATTTCTTTGCCCCTATTTTCCCCAATTCACGTAAAACATCCAAATTTCTTAAAATGAATGTGGAAACTAGCCATGTCATTTATAATAATTATTGAGACCCATTCAGTTGGAATCTTTCTTATTAGTTTTGTTTTGGGCAGCCTAGGATGAACTAGTTCCAGAGGCCCATTCCACTCAATGGAACAAACATCTCTGAATGCAGCAGTTATGTGTACCTAGGTCAGAAATCAGCATGATGAACGCACCTAAAACCTGAGCTTTGTGCAGGAGGAAGAGAGCGGCATGGAATACCTTCAAAGGCATTGAAGAAATTGCCAAATGGACAAAAGAACCTCTGGCTCCGGCACATCACTTTGACTCCACCGGTCTCCCTGTATTAACTTATGCCTCAGAGACCTGGGCCTTACAAAAGCAGGATGAGAATGCTATTCGGTCTCCCAGAGAGGAATCGAAAAGAGCTATGCTTGGGGAATATCACACCTCCACTCAAGTGAGAGAAGGAATGCAGAGTTCTGACCTCCGTCGGAACGGTTTGAGGCTCTTCATATTCTGAATCAACCAGATGCCATTGGGCCACATTGGCATGTGATAGGGTCCAATGAAATGTTACTGGCGCCCGCTTGAGCAAATCGATGAATAAAGGGATTCAAGTGATCAAGTGATTTGCTGGGCCCACACCCAGAGGTGCTTAGGCTTTCTCCTGGTTCAGCACTCAGGGATCACTACTTTGGGTTCTAGGGAACCATATGGGATGCCAGGATAGAACCTGGGTTGGCTGCAAGCAAAAGAAATTGTTACCTGCTGTACCTTCACTCTAGCCCCAAGGAGTCTTAGTTTCTTAAAATATTCGTTTGCATTACCTGAAACTCATTTGCCTAAATCATATTCAAAGATTCTTACAATGGTCAACAATTTCTTAATGATCAATAGAATCAAGCTTTCTCATTACAGTGGACCCATAGTTCTAATTACTTGTATTGCCTAAAGTCAATTGAATTTAAGTCTGTAATTAATTGGTTTCATTCCTTGCTGGAATCAGAAAAGTCAGATGTACTGACACATGAAATCCCTTTCTATTTACCTCCTTCTCATGCAAAAGCATGTACTTTATTAGTTTATTTTTATTTTGGAAAGTGATAAAAAACATATGTTTTACAATTTCAGGTTTTTTTTTCCGCAAGCTCAAGAACTAGACTTTCTACTCTGGTGTTTTCTTCTACCCGAATTAAATCAACATATTTCACAATAAGTAAATCCATTTTAATGGGTTAAATATATAGAATATAATAAAATATTGAAAATATTAAGGGTGAATAAATATTGTAATAATGGTATATGTGCTTATTCTAATACATGCTATTTAATTTAAATGTTGATCCTTAGAAAGAGTACATGAATAGGCAGAAAAATATTGTAGTTTAGATACAATGATTATAATATGAACTTATGAACTAACTGTTCTTTTTTTAATAAGCTCACAATTTTATTTAAAAAATTGATACTGAATCTAGAATGAAGGCCTTAGTATTTATTTTTTCAAGTCTATCCCTGAACCTTCTGTTAAATACTTGTTAGGCCTTGAGCTTAGAGACCTGGAGAACATACTTTGAATGTAGAAACCCATGATTGATCATGACCTGGATCGACCCTAAACATTCCTAGGATCAACTCCAAATCATGGAGCCAGGAGTAGCCACTGAACCGCTGGGTGTAGCCCAAAATAAAAAATAAAGACAAAATAATCTTTTAAAAACTTTTTAAATAACTTATAAATTTTGGTTTATGTAGTGTATTGTCTTTGTTAAGAAATAAAGTTTATAAACTTACTCTCTAATCATATCATTATTCATTTTCCCCCTTACCTTTCTTTTAAACAAAAGAAGAAAGGTAAGGAAAATGAAAATATTGATATGATTAGAGAGCTAAGATATAAAACTTTATTTCTTTTAAAAGACATAGGACAGATCTGCTACTGGCTCTCACTGTGCCCAGCCGCTCATGAGGTGCCCGAGGTATGGCAGGTTCTAGCCTTGGCCTACCACCCCAGCTGAGCCTCACAACAAGCCAGATGACCCCCCACTCCATGAGGACCTCCATTTTCCACATCTGGACTTCCCCCTCATCAGAAACTCCACCCAGCAGACCAGCCTATTATAAGCCTGTGTATGCTGTGGCCGTATGCCGTGCGGTACATCAATTAATGTGGATTTTGAGATGACTACAAGAGTATATGCTACCCAGCATGGCAGAGCCTGGCAAGCTACCCTGTGTCGATAATTTCACGAGATACTAGTAATTATTATAGACCTCATAACGATAGACCTGATGGAATGGTTTGAGGCCTCTTTATACTCTGGAGCAAGCAGGTGCCTTGGGCTCTACTTTCATGAGACAGGTTACAGGAGATAACGCATTGGTATCCGCTCGGGCAAATGGATGATTGAACGGAAGATAGGGACACAGTGATATGTTAGATTTTTCATTTGTTCCTCTGTTCATTTGATAACATAGAATTGAAAATGACTGAATCATAGAAGTTGTAATAATATGTATCCTACTACGCTTTGGTAACTTATCCACAAGTATTAGTCTAAGTTTTACACATAGTTTTCATATTTATAATTTTTCATTATTTCAAAATAATCCACATTTATCTGTCCTTTGTAGTGTATTTTCTTTTAAAAAATTTTATTATTTATTTTGCTTCTGAAGTCACACCTGCAATGCCCTAGGGGTTACTACCCTAGCCTCTCAGAACCATTTCATATGCTTGAGACTGGGCAGGGATGCCTGACCGAACCTGGCTGCTAAAAAGGCAAATGTTCTCTACCATACTATCACTCTTCCCAAGATAGTGTATTTTCCCTATAAGAAAGCACATGAATTCTATGATGGATGATAGAGTTATTTGTAAAGAGAGATCATTTTACACAGTTTGTTACCAGGGAAAATGAACTAGTAGAGACTAGTTAATTGTGTCTCCCTTCCTTTCTATTTGCCTTATCCTTCCAAATATTTTACTACTAAATTCTAGGATATTCTTATATTTTTCCCATGGTCTCCAGGATTTTCATTTCACTCATCCAAAGCTTACAAAGACCAGTCAAGTCCACCCCTTATCCCATTCTTAACCTTACCAGTCTTCCAGTTCTTTTCCTTGAAGTAGTACAATAGTCCCACCCTCATTCTTTCTTGGGGCCATTGTGTTCCTCCTTTACCTGTCAGTCTTTTCTTGTTGAATATTTAAAATGTCATAACGAAGACTTAATATACCCACAACTTTGATGTTAGGTTAATAATACTTTGAGCCATCTGTACTTCTATCTCTGACTCAGAAAAATTGACATATTAAATATTCAGTAGCTGGAATGAGGAGTGTTAAGAAATCTTTGTGATGCAATTCAATGAATCAGCATTTCACAATGATTATATAATTTGCACAAACTAAGTAGAAACTAAAATGTAAGAGAGGAGATTATGAGAATATATTATGGATTAAATGTCTGGAACTCACTCTATTTCAATAAACATATGTCATGTCATGAGTAAAACATTTATCAATGTCTGACAAGACATTAATGTGAGAGTTGGCAAATGTCACCTATCACACCGACTCCCACTGAATTTCACGTCATCAGATATGTCCCTGGAGAAGCCTTCCTAAAACACCAATAAACCACATTCTTAAAGAAGGGGTATTTACATGAAGTACCACAGATTCATGAAAGCTGTGGGACGAATTTTAGTATTAAAGCTATCAAAAATGGAAGGAATGAGAAAGAAGGAAGGATTGAAAAAATGAAGACATAAGGCAATTTGTTTGCATAAATGCAAACAAAAACACACTTAACTGATTTATATCCATTTTTCTGCTTATTCTCAAAAACATCTTAGAAATTACTTTTTAAAATATGAAAGATAGCATATGAATCTATTTATTCTAAGTCAAAATTTTATAAAATTTATTTCATAATTCAAAAACTGTAAGTGCAAGTAACGGACTAAAATGGATAAAGGATTTATTCAAAGAAGCATTAAAATGTTTATCAGTTAAAATTAATACTTTAAATTATATATAAAGAGATGTAAATCACTAATCATCGGGAATATGAAATAAAACTATAAGCACACGACCTCACATCTATTAAACGTAGAATATTTCAAATGAAACATGAATTAATATATTAGTGCAGATATAGAGAAATGCAAACCTTTTTATTCTGTTAGGAATATGAAATAGTGGAGCTAGGGTAGATAATATAAAGGTGTCTCAAAAATTTAAAATGGAGCTTACTATCCAGCAGCCTATTTCTGGTTATATATATACAAAATACTTAAAAACAGAACCTGTAAAGTTTTTTAAAATCTGTATTCTTTGTAGTAATATATATGATGACTCAGTTGTGGCTAGGGACCTTTTGTTGATAAAGAAAATTTTATACAAACAATGGATTAATTTCTACCACTGATAAAGAAAAATTTTTTGTCATAATGAACAACATGTCTACACCTTGAGGCATATGTTAAGTGAAATAAGCTTCAATATCACCAAATACTCACTCATATTGTATAATTGTACTATAGCTGGTATCTAAAATAACTCATAGAAACATGGTAAAGCAGAATTGTTTCTGTGAACAGTAAATTAAAGAGTATGAAATGATGAAATGAGTTATTCAATAGATAGTTCCAGTCTGTCTTCCAGCAAAGTGTTCTAGGCCAGAGATATACAGCTGGAAGGGATCGCTCTTCATGCACAGACCCTGATTCAATCCTGACATCCATAAGGTTCCCTGAGCAGAGAGAGCCAGGAGTGTTCCTGAGCAGAGAGAGCCAGGACACCTTCCTAATACAGCTGGATGTAAAGCCTAAAAACAAAAACTTAAATATATTCTAGAAATCATAGTAAAATATAGTACATGTATAGTAGTTATGATAACATTCATTATATAGACAAAATCTTAAGTAGCGCTGTGATTTGGGCTATTGAATTTTATGTTTCGTAAGTTAGTTATGTTATATAATTCAAAGTGTTTATACCCTTCAACATAATAAAATATTTTAGAACCATTGGTCTAGCCCATTTTTTTTACTACATGAGAGGAAAGGCAGAATCCAAAGAGGAAAGTGACATATTTGTTTAAATGGCTACACAGGAATAGGAAAGGGCCCCAATTTCCAAACCATACCAGACCTAAAATAAATTAGTGAGATGCAAAAAGAGAAGCCTAACACTTAGACCTGCAATGGAGGATAGACTTTATTTAGTCCCCATCTCCTTGGATTTGTAGACAGGTATCATTCAGCTGAAGTTTATAACTCAAAAGCATTAGGTTCACCAAAGGAGCAGAGTTAAGTATTATCAACCTACACTCTCTATTTCAGGATTATCTGAAATACATAGGCATGCAAAAATAATGTGGTTGGTATGACCTAGAACTGCCATTCAAAGCAAAGTAATAAGGGCCAGCTGGATCAGAGTTAAAAAGGCTGGAGTGTGTGAGGAAGAAATTCAGACTTTACTTGAATCTGTGTGCCATCCATTTCTATAGGGAGTAGGGAGACCTCCTGTCCCCAAGCAGTACTTGGGGGAGCTTAGAGCCAATACTGAAGATATTCTATCAGCTGTGAAAAGAAGATTAATGTGATTGAGTCTGAGAGTCAACAAACCTCTGGATTCTTGTGGTACTGGGACCACCAAGGTCACGCCATTAATGCGAGGGGGCTTCTGAGACACATCCACTGTTGCGTAGGCCATGTGGTGAATTGAACTGAAACTGATACATCGTGAAGCATGGGCGCTACAGTTTTGTGATTATATAAAGAAGCCTGTATGAAACACATGCATTTGGGGCTAGAACAATAGTACAGTGTAGGGAGCGCCTTGCACATGGCTCAATTTTATTAAAATCCCTGCATCCCATAGCCATCAGGGCATTGCCTAGAGTGGTTCCTCAGTGCAGAGGCAGGCAATCCCTTGAGTACTTTATAGCCATTGAAAATTAAAAGCAAATAAAATGCACATTATATTCCAAGGTTGAATATATTATTATTCCTCTATATTAGGATAATTCTAAATTCTATCACAATACAAAGTGACAAAAACATGAGCTACAGGTAATGAATTTGACAGAACAGGGACAAATTTGATCTAAAGGTCCATAAACTAGAGGTGAAAAACAGAGGTCTTGAACTTGATTTATTTCTTAGCTGAAATACAAATTTCCGTCAAATCTAACTCTAGCCACGCTTGTTTATCGGCTCTAGGTATTCCTCAGGTGATATATCTCAAAGCTTCCACTTCCATCATCTTAGAAATCACAATATGCTCTTGTTGAGGGATCATTGGGTGAATGAGATAAATGATGATAATATCTTATCTTAATGATGTAGATAATGCAAACATGCCATTCCTAGGGTATTTGGGGCCTACAGTGAGAAGTTAATAAAGGACACAATTATTGTTGTTCAGTTAAACTACTGCAGAACTGTCATTTAAACCAACAAAAACAAAAAAATCAAATTACAAGCCACCACAAAACAATATTAAAACAATAATTATTGAAAACTCGCAAGTAGAATATTCAGATCTCCTGAGAGGAAGGGTGTAAAATGGTGATACAAAGTATTTGAAATTACAGTAGCTGGCTCCAGGGAATTCTCCCCGTATTTGGGAAAACACACTTACATAAATGTGTGGTTGTTTCCTTATTCTTAGTATTAAAACTAACTTTTTCCCTGTAAGACATTATACTTTATATGATTATTATATATTTGAAACTCCACCCAAAGGC
>JAJIBD010034994.1:0-28349 GCA_021461705.1 Cryptotis parvus
GAGTAATTCCTGAGTGCAGAGCCAGGAGTAGCCCCTGAGCATTGCCGGCTGTGACCCAAAAAGGCAAAAAAAAAAGCCTCCTAGCAGAGCTGGGAGAAGCTATAAGCTAAATGTAACTTCCCTGGCAGGAAGGATCAAATACTCTCAGGTAATTTCTCCCAGTACCTGACCTAATGTCTTGAGCCAAGATCTGCCTGGAATTGCCTTTATAGGGTAGAGAAGGGGGTTTCTGAGATGGCATGCCTCTGTACCAAAGACTAATACTAATGCCAGTTAAATATTTCTCCAAGCTTTCACAAGAGTCTCGTCTACTTCATTGGTAGTTTTGTATTTTAGTTGCCTTTGAGTTATCAGGAGCCTATGCTTGCTTGCTTGGAGGCAAATAGCATTTCCCTCTGGTCTAATTACTTAGAGATCCAATGTGGCCAGGCAAATATGCTGGTAAGATCTAGCTAGTCCCACGATAATTGTGGTAGCATGAGAGAATATTTATACCAGCCAGTACAGAATACATGGTCAGATAAGACTGCCACATTCAGACTACCCCCTATCTATGAAGTGTCCTGCAGGAGGCAATCCAGGGCAGATGCAGAGGCCTAGGCTTTTAGGTGTCCTGCAACATATGGCCATCCTGGCTTTGATGGCCCAGCACCCTGTACAGTCCCCTGAGCACCACCAGGAGTGATCCCTGAGTATACAGCCAGAAGCAAGCCCCTGAGCACTGCCCAGCGTAGTCCCTGCCCACCTGAAAAAGTGAGTTTTAGTGAACTCAGGCCTTCATTTATCCTCCCAGGAAATAAAATATTAACAAATTATTTCCTAAAAATTATTTCCTGCTTCCACAGACTTCTATGCATATGCAAGCAAATAAACATGTATAATATATAATGTATTTGAAATATATGTATTTAATATATATTAAAGTTCATAAAAGTTGAGCTCACATAAAAATGAAAATATGACAGTCCATTTAAGAAATGTGCATGTCTTCATAAATTAATTACCTTTAATAATGACCCTCTCTTCATATTCCTTAAGAGGTATTTTATCTTTCCAGGTAAGATAATTTGCAAATTCCAGGAAGCTAATCTGCCCATCATTATCCACATCACAATACTCAAAGAGTTTATCCAAGAGCTTCTTATCTAAATGCAAGTTGATCTGCTCACAGGCTTCCCCAAGCTCTTCTTTATCTATTATCCCATCGGCATTCTGTTAAACACAAAGAAATATATATGTATATATTTCATATGAGCATTGTTTTCAAAAACTTCATTTATCATTTAGTAAAGGGAAGTTGGGAAATTGAAACAATGGTGGAGGGAAGGTCACACTGGTGCTGGAATATTAAATTCCTATAACAAATGCATCATGAACAACTTTATAAACTTCAGAGTTCAAATAAAGTGCAAAAAATTTAAAAAAGAAAACACTGTCCGGACTCTGGGACGCTACCTCAAGACCAGATTAGAGGAGCAAAATCGAGTTCGAGCCAAGGTAGGCAGCTCCCAGAAGCAGGAATCACTGGGAATTCGTCAGATGGAGTCAGGGGTCTGCCCTTCTCCCCCCCATTTTGTGAAGCCTGGTGGCCCCCCCCAGAGCTGCCCTGGGGCGACAAGCCATAGCATGCAGTCTCAAACGCAGCTGGGGAAGCTGGAACTCCACTCTCCCCAGGCTCAGCTAACCATGGGGCCCCCAGGAGGACAGATGGGTTTTGGGAGTGGGCCCATCACCTCTGGGGGTCCAGGAAGCAGCCGGATGAGACTCACCCACCACACTAGCCGCCACCTTCGCTGTCCAGATGCTGACCATGAGGCCCCCTAAGTTGCGCGGCAGCACGGTCCATCAAACTAGTGGAAACAGTTATGTCCTTTAATATACTGTATTCTACGATGTGTAGGAAAGTTAGGCGGAGGGAGAGATAGAGAGGAGAGAAAAGACATACAGAACCTGCCAAGTGGTTGAGGTGCGGGAGGGGGAGGGAGGTGGGACATTGGTGATGGGAGACGGGTTCGGGTGGAGGGATGGGTTTTGGAACACTGTAGAACCAAAACTCTACATGAGCATCTTGCAATTGTATGTCTAAAAGTGGTGTAATAAAATTTGGGGGAAAAAATAAAATAACAAAATATTTTTTAAAAAATTTAAAAAAAAAAAAAGGGAGACAAAAGAGGAAATGGAGAGATTGAAGAGATAGTTCAAAGGGCTGCATGCATGTGATGCACACATGATCCCTGGCACCACAGGTCCTTCAGCTCTTCAGGGTATGCCCCCAAATAAAACAAACAGACAAACTACACCCTACCACCACCAAACAAGGTCTATCACATCTATTCAAAGAATGTTTACACAAAAATATAGACTAGGACTGGATCAATAGTACAGTGGGTAGGGCGTTTGCCTTGCATCCGGCTGACCGGGGTTTGATCTCCGGCATCCCATATGACCCCCCCAGCACCACCAGGAGTAATTCCTGAACAAAGAGCCAGGAGTTACCCCTGAGCATTGCTGGGTGTGACCCAAAAAGCAAAAATAAAATAAAATACAAATATGAGCTGGGACTTTTCACCCCTCCGGTCCCTCCAGCAATTTATCACCCCACTGTAAGTCCATTTGGAGAGGACAGTAAAAAGGACCAAGTATTTGGCAGTGGGTTTTGGCAGCTAAAGAGTTTTAGCCCTCACTTCTCTGAGAGACTCCCAAAGGAAACCTTCAACTGACTCAATAACTCTTATTCAGCTTGAATGACAAGAACTGGATTCATAATCCTGATGATGGCGATGCTCTGAAGAATGAGAAACTGGCCTCACAAATTCTGAATAAATTCTGCCCTTCTGATCTATACACCTGGAGAACGGTCTTACTCTTCAGTTGAAACAGAATGAGAATTAAACACCCATTACCTGCACGGCAGAGCCTGGCAAGCTACCTGTGTTGTATTTGATATGCCAATACCAGTAACAATTATAGACCTCATTCCGGAATGGATTGAGGCTCTTTATGTTCCTGGAGCAAGCAGATGTCCTTGGGCTCTACTAGCATGAGACAGGACATATGGAGATGTTACTGGGGCCTGTTCAAGCAAATCGATGATGAACGGGAAGACAGTCTGACAGTCTGACAGACCTTAACACTGTAGCTACAAATTACCTGGATTAAAGAAGATTCCTTCATAGAAGCCTCTGCTACAAGACCAAGTCAACCAAAAATTCAAACCCATGGTCCTAACTGAAAAGTAATGCAGACTGTGGCTGCAGAATCGAGGTGACATCGCATTGAAACAGCATCAGTGATGTCTTTGCTGCCTAATATAAAGTGTCTCTGTCTCTGTCTCTTTCCTTCTTTCCCTCTCCCTCACTCTTCACCTTTCCCTCCACCATACCCCAATCTTAATATCTGTAAGGAAAAAGATGACTGGATGTGGGGTCCTTTTTAGCTACAAGTCTTTAAAGACTGTAACCACCAGTTGGAATTGCCTTGAGAGATCCTGAACCTAATGCCTCCTAACCCAGTTATGAGGGCACTGTATTTTTCCAGTTATAGGTTCTCTTGAAACCAAATGCATAATCAATGAATGCCTTTTGGATTTTCAAGATAATCACTGGTTTTTGTTTTTGTTTTTGTTTTCTTCTTGTTTGGGTCACACACAATAATGTTCAGGGGTTACTCCTGGCTCTACACTCAGGAATTACTCCTGGCCGTGATCAGGAGACCGTATAGGATGCCAGGGATCGAATCCGGGTCGGCCACATGCAAGGCAAACACCCTCCCTGCTGTACTATCGCTCCAGCCCCAATAACCACTGTTTTGAGATGAACAAACTTGAACTCAATGGTTAACAAGGTAGAAAGAATGTAACAAGAATCTAACAAAGATTCTAAATGAATCTAGCTTCATTTAGAAATAGTAAAGATATATTGCAAATTTCAGCTAAGCTGACCTTAGGAACATTTTATGTGAAAAAGGCCAGTAATTGCTTTATGTTTGTTTTGGTGTTTGTTTTCTTTGGAGGCCACTCATGGTCATGCTCAGAGGCCACTCCAGGTTCTGTTCACAAGTGACTCTTGGCAATTCTCAGGAGACCATGCGCAAGCAGCCTGATGAACCAAGGCTATGGTTGAATAAAAGGGAAGTGCCTCAACCTCTACACTATGCCTCTGGCTCCTGGCTGCGATACTTTTGGGGATAAAGTATTCATCTGTGTATTCCCTCTTTCCTCCTAAAAAGTAAGTCACTGTCTCAATAGAATCACCTATTTCTATTCATAGAGTGTCCCCTAAAATCTGGACTTAGGTTGACTTATCAATACCTAGTGATCTTCACTGGGCTACTGTTTTTCAACCTCACTGACAAAGAAGTATCCCAAATGGACTCTACTAAGTGGGACAGCACTCAAGCTAATTCTCATGACTTTGCCAATACTCCTTTCGATTCACCTGTTACATTCATACTGACTCGGACTACTGCCAATGACTTACCTGTCTGAAGACTAGAAGAGTCAAGATACCTATTTTGGGAGTCTGAAAATGATGGGAACATATAACTTCTTTCTCAATTTCCTATGTGAAAAATTCACACAGATGCCCATAATAGTGGTCCTTTCTGTTTTATTTTTTTCTTTTTGGGTCACACCCAAAGATGTTCAGGGGTTACTCCTGGCTCTTTGCTCAGTAATTACTTCTGGCAGTGCTCGGGGACCATATGGGATTCCGGGGATCGAACCTCGGTCGGCCGCATGCAAGGCAAACGCCCTACCCACTGGACTATCTCTCCGGCCCCAAGAGTGGTCCTTTCTGATAAGAATGACTGGAATCAAGCTATCTGATTAAGCCTGAACCATCTAAATTGCTCCTTCCTGAAGCCAGCACTGTACCATAATAGAACACACCCACCGTTCCAGACGGTCATAGAGGAAACATTTTATGAATCTGATGCAGAGATTACCACAGCATACCCAACCTGTGACTCCTTGTCAAATATGGACCCATTTGTCTCACAGGGAAGGAAGACACATCACCCACAAGATATTGCTTACACACACACACACACACACACACACACACACACACACACACACCTATCCTATGTTCCTGAAAAACTGAACTTTTATCACCTCTCAGAGCTACTGATGGGAAAATATATAATTGACATGTTTTCTGGTAATAGAATTGCTAATCTAGTCTAATCAATCAACTCCAGTCATAATAGGATGGCACATGAATTAATGAGCCAAAATTAATGTTTTTTTTAATTTCTGGACCATTTCCAGTCTCAAAATGGTATCTCTTATTCCAAAACAGCTCCTCAACAATGAGCTGTAGATATAGATATTCAACCTTTCTTGCCCCCAACTTTTCAAAGCTGTCTGATATTACTGATATTACTGTCTGATAAGCTATCTGATATTAAGACCAACCTCTCTAAAAAATGCCCACTGTCTTCGCCAGCTCCTAGCTCACATATCTTAGTAAAGCAGTTTTATCATTGAATTTAGTTGTCCCAAAAAGGAGTCACTCCATCTTAGATGTTTCTTAAGTAATTGATAAAATAGAAGGATTCAGAGTTTTATATAGACCTAGTTTAAGATTTTAAAGACTGCTTTGAGCATTCCTGGACATGGAATTTTCTTTCTTTACACTATCCACATTTTAAGCTCCCCAAGCCCAATGTCTGGAATAATGTTTGCTGTACGATAAGTACTTAATAAAAAAAATAAAATTAGGCTGGGAATGTGTCTCAGTTATATAGTACTTGTCTTGCATCTGTGAGAATGCTTTTTGATTTCTAGTACCACTGGTGTGACCAGTAAGAGCCCCTTAGCACACCAGGTGTAGTAATAAATCACTTAAAACACAATTAATCCCATAATTCAATGAGATTAATTAAAAGAATCATAGTGTATTTGTTATGTTGCCTTTGTTTTTCTTAAAATTAAATCTAGGTATCCAACAATATAAAAAGTAAATAATTAAAAATTATACTACAGAAGTACTCTGAAGAACAACAAAATTTTATTACTGGCTCAGAAAAAAAAATCTCCTTATAAACCAAGCACTATACTTTATGAATATTAAAATTTAACTATTTAAAAGGTATATCAGCATTAAATAATTCTCAGCAACTTCCAGCCTACTTAATTTTATCATAAAGAATATTCCTGATGGTTCTTAGACAATAAAAGGATTTTCTTGCCTATAATTAATTTAAAATATGTGTAAAGGAAAGGACTATGTATAGTTAATGAGGATGTACCCCTAGAATGATCTAACTTAAGAAGATTATAACATCTGAGTAACCTAAATATAAATGACCTTACTTACTCAAAACAAAAACCATATACTCTCCTCCCAGAGGGAAACACATTTTGTTTTGGGGCCACTTCCACAGTGGTGCTTGGAGGCTCCTCTGGAGGGTTGGAGGGTAAAGGTGAAGTCACAGCTGCTTGGGATTGAACCTGGGCCTCCTATATAAAGTATATGCTCCAGCTCCAGATAGATCCTTTGAGCTATCTTCCTAGCTAGACGGAGACACAACTGAAGTTTGACTTCAGTCTAGACTGATAGTACCACATATATAACACATTCAAATGTCTATATCCCAGAAATCCTTCTCAGGAAGGCACAATGCTGGCCCTTTCTCTTGCTCCCAGCATACTACACTTTAGTAGTCCACTGGAAGTGGTTCTCTGGAGGTTGGAGAGTACATATGGGTTAAGTCACTTGCCTACCATTACATAGGGTCCTCTGAATACCATGAGTAGTGACTCTTAAAAACAGAAACAAAAGTAGTCCCCGACCAATGGGGTTTGACACAATCACCACATACACACACATACACATGCAAAGTTATTCTCAAACCTAAATATGCATCAGAATCACCTCAGTATTAGGCTTGTAAAAAAAAATAAATTGGTCGGCTCGCCCGGGCCCAGCTGACTGTGGCCCCCCGGGGAGGGCAGATGGGTTTTGGGGAGGGGCCCATCACCTCTGGGGGTCCCGGAAGCAGCCGGATGAGACTCGCCCATCACACTAGCCACCATTTTCACTGTCCGGACGCTGGGAAACCGCCTCAGGACCAGATTAACAGAGCAAAACCAGTTCGAGCCCAGGTAGGTGGCTCCCAGAAGCGGGAATCACTGGGAATTAGTCAGATCGAGTCAGGGGTCCGCCATTCCCCCTCCATTTTGTCGAGCCTGGTGGCCCCGCCCAGGAGCTGCCCTGGGGCCAGCAGCCATAGCATGAAGAGCCTTACGAGTGGCTGGGGAGGCTGGAACTCGGCTCGCCCGGGCCCAGCTGACTGTGGCCCCCCAGGAGGGCAGATGGGTTTTGGGAGTGGGCCCATCACCTCTGGGGGTCCCGAAGCAGCCGGATGAGACCTCGCCCATCACACTAGCCACCATTTTCACTGTCCGGATGCTGGGAAACTGCCTCACGACCAGATTAACAGAGCAAAACCAATTTGAGCCCATGTCCGCAAGCGGCCGCGGTCCAGTAAAATAGTGGAAACAGTAATGTCTTTTAATGTACTGCATTCCACGAAGAGCAGGAAAGTTTGGCGGGAGGGAGAGATGGAGAGGAGAGAAATGACCTACAGAACCCGCCAAGTAGTTGAGGTGTGGGGGGGGGAGGGAGGTGGGGACATTGGTGATGGGAGATGGGTTTGGGTGGAGGGATGGGTGTTGGAACACTGTAGAACCAAACTCTACATGAGCATCTTTCAATTGTATGTCTAAAATGGTGTAATAATATTGGGGGGGAAATAATAAAATAAAAATAAAATAAAAATTAAAAATAAATAAATAAAACAAAATAAATTCTTGGTCAAAAAAAAAAATTGGGCCCCATTCCTGAGTTCAGTAATCTAGGGTATTTCTAACCCATTCCCAAATAATAATGAAGATGGCGTGTCCGGGATGCCGCTGGGGTCCCCGACAGTGCCGGGAAGCGAAGTTCCCTTCTACCTCCGGCCGGCGGGGAATGGATGAAAACTCAGGAATCCGATGCAGTTTTAAAAGGCTTTATTTATCACAGGTTCAGGCATACAAATCAGCAATAGGAAAAACCCTGTGCTTAGGATTCCTGGCTAGAACCCCAGCCAGGTGTAGGCCAAGATGGTGGCCACCACGTGTTAAGGCCCTGTAAAGAGGAGACAAAGACAAGACTCTCAAGAAGAGTGCAAGCCCCAAAAGAGAGCTCAAAAAGAGAGAGAGAGAGCCAGAGAGGAAGCAGCCCTAGTTTTATACCCCTGCAACTCTGACCTCCCACTATTATGGGAAGCAGGCAGGGTCAAATGCCCTCAGGTAATTTCTCCCAGCACCTCACCTAGGTCCTATTATATGCTAATGTCTTGAGCCAAGATCTGCCTGAAAATGCCTTTATAGGGTAGAGAAGGGGGTTTCTGAGATGGCATGCCTCTGTAGACTATACTAATGCCAGTTAAATATTTCTCCAAGCCTTCACAAGAGTCTTGTCTACTTCACGGTAGTTTTGTATTTTAGTTGCCTTTGAGTTATCAGGGAGCCATGCTTGCTTGCTTGGAGGCAAACAGCATTTCTCTCTGGTCTAATTACTTAGAGATCCAACGTGGCCAGGCAAATATGCTGGTAAGATCGAGCTAGTCCCATGATGATTGTGGTAGCATGAGAGAATATTTATACCAGCCAGTACAGAATACATGGTCAGATAAACTGCCACATTTAAACTACCCCCTATCTATGAAGTGATCTGCAGGAGGCAATACAGGGCAGATGCAGAGACTTTTAGGAGTCCTGCAACAATGGGGCAAGAACACACTTTGAAAACCATTCATCATCCAATGATCAGAATCAAGGTCCTGCCAAAGGTCAGTGAGTAAATATTTTAGGTCTTTGAGTAAAATCCAAATCTCTGTTTGCTGACCATCCACTGGCTGTAGGAAAGCAGCAGTAAAGTGAGTGGACATGTAAAGCTACTAACCAAAACCAGGTGATGGATTGCATTCACAGGCCTTAGTCTGCGGACCCCTGATCTACACCAGCCTGCGGTAATCTGGAAACCCACACATAGACCATAAAGCTCTGTATTACTACTGACCTTGTCATAGTGTCTGAAGGCTGCCAGCACGGTGTCAAAGTTTTGGTAGTTAAAGTTCTTAAAACAATGTCGAACTGCTGCAATCAGAGCTTGCTCTCTCTCCTTGCCTTGACGATATTCACCAGGAAGTCTATTATAGATGACATCACTAACTCCTATTGAAGAAGAAATAAAAGAGTCTTTCATCTGAATTTAAAGTCTGTCAAAACGGGGTTCAGGTAGGCTGAGAAAGGGATAGCCCTTCCTAGTGTGGGCAAAACACAAGCCTCTGGGAGAGGGAATCAATGCTTCAGGATGACCTTTAAGACCTTCTTTCTCCACAATTTTGCCCAGACATAAACCTTTTGAGTGACTGTCTGTATAACAGAAACCCCTTTTCTTCCATTCACCCTTTATGTAGTTTCTTTATACAGAGACTATAAAAGCTCGTAGTCCATAAATTTTTATCTTCAGAGTCAGTACCCTTACTTTACACTATATAATATAATCATTCAGTTTATAAAGGTAAGATCTTGATCTACACTAGGAAATTTATCAAAGAGTCAAAATGATAAATATGAACTCATAAGTTCATAACTACTGATAGACAACGTCCTGCTGCCAGATGCAACCAGGCAGCCAACAGTGAGATGGATTATCCCAAAGCTGAAGCCTGTCCCCAAGAAGGAAGAAATCACCATGACCAGTTTAGGCAATTTTCCCTTTGGATATCTACTGTTTAGATTGGTTTAAGTATGATTCCTCTTTTATGTTTAAATTGGTTGGCTGGTTGGTTGGTTGGTTGGTTGGTTGGTTTGGTGGGTGGGTGGGTGGGTGGGTGGTGGGGTGGTTGGTTGGTTTGTTGGTTGGTTGGTTGGTTGGAAGAGAATTTTGTGAATTGTGTGATAGTTAAAAACAGAGCTCTTTTCAAATTTGAAACTATTCATTTGGCAAAGCTGTAAACCTGGTCTAGGTAGAGTCTGCTAGTTGATATATCTAAGAATCTTTCAGGAGACACCAATACCACAGACTTTCAGACCATGTACTAAATATAAAGGACCTAGCCCATGGGCTGGAGATAGTACACACAATGTAAGGTGTGCCTTGCATGCAACCAGCCCTGGTTAGATCCTTGCCACCTAATATCCAGAGGATCACTATTTAGGGAGATTACTGGGCCCACCCTGAGCACCACCTGTTGTGGTTCAAAAACAAAAGTAGCTAATAAAATAAAATGTAAAAAAGCACTTCATTTCACTTTGGTTTGTTCAATACAGATCATATTTATTTTCTACATGAAACTTAACCCCCAGCCCCAAAAATTACTTAGCCTTAACTACACTTAGGTACTCATTACAAGTACTTTAAACTGTACCTATTTGAACTATTGTAATAAAAATTTCTTTTTTGTGCTACAATTATTTTCTCCACTAATGCTAATGTAATATTTTAAGCCTGTAAAATTAGAAACTTTCAGAGGAGATGAATTTATCTGAATTTTACTGTTATTTTTCAGGGAGATAGGTTGTAGTTTTTTCTGAATTATATTTACCATACTCTTCAGGACGGGGACATGCTCCAAAAGTGTGGTCTGGAGAAACCTTCATTGTCTCTGCAATGCTATTTAAAATTGAAAAAAAAATTAGTTCAAATGCCCATTATATACTGGGGAGAGGAGTCAAATGACTGGAGCACATGCTTTGCATGCTAGTTCCCCAGGTTTGATCCCCAATATTGTCTGTTTCTACCCGCCCCCAACAAACTCCCAGGAGAGGCCCCCCAGCACCAAGCTGGGAAAGAACCCCAGCACCAAGCTGGAAAGAACCCCCAACTGGGAGAAAACCCAACCCACCAGCAGACTCCAAAACACAAAAGCAAAAAAACCATCAGATGGCCTCCCTGAAGTCTAAAACATTTCTGCATGAGCGAATGGCCTATATCTTCCTCCTCTAAACAAACTCTCTCTGAGAGATCCTTCATCTAATTTTCCACATATATTACAATCGTGAAATCCTTTCACATGATTAAATCAACCTAGACTATTTTTTTTATTATACCACTGTGAGACATACAATTACAAAGGTTTTCATAATTGGTTCTTGGTAGTACAGTATACCAGCATCCATCCCTCCACCAGTGCCCCATTTCCACTACCAATGTACCCCACCCCTTCCCGCCCATCCCCAGGCTGCCTCAATAGCAGGTACCCCAGTATCCTCTCTTTTTCTCTCTCTCTCTCTCTCTCTGTCTCTGCATCTCTCTCTCCCTCTTCTTTTACACATTGTGGCTAGCCCTGCAGATATTTAGAGTTTATCACTTAAGTCTCTTTGTGTATATTCAATAAATCACCCTAGACTTTAAAAGAAACAACATAAACCATTTCCATGAGTTTTTTCCACATTTAATCCAAAACCACTATTAGTTTGAATTTAATAATTAACTTACGGATCTAAGCTTTTTCCAAGTTTATGCTGAAACTTTTCTTTGAAATCATCGATTCTCTTGGATACCATTTTAGCCCCCTTTTTCCTGAAAAAATTAAAGTTAAGTATCTTTAATTGCTTCAAGTGTTCTGACTGCCAATTTTGATTAAAATATAAGCCTATGGGATAGTACAGTGATAGTCCAACAGGTAGGGCATTTGCCTTGCATGCGCCCACCTGGGTTCAATCCCTGGCATCCCATATGCCCTCCCCTCCCTGAGCACCACCAGGAGTAATTCCTGAATGTAGAGCCAGGAGTAACAAACATCTGAGTATTTCAGTGTGATTCAAAAAAGCAAAAAAAAATAAAATATAAGCCTATTTCATTCAACAATCAAAGTGTTCAGGTCAGAAAGAAACTCAAAGGGTTGAACTCATGTAAAGCATGATTTTCATGCAGAAGGCTTGGGTTCTATGGTACATCATGGTCCCTTTCCCATCACCTCCAGACATTACCCCAAGCACAAAATCAGGACTAGCTGTGGAGAGAAGAAAGGAGGGAGGGGAGGGAGGGAGGGAGGGAGGGAGGGAGGGAGGGAGGGAGGGAGGAAGAAGGAAGGAAGGAAGGAAAGAAGGAAGGAAGGAAGGAAGGAAGGGAAGGAAGGAAGGAAGGAAGGAAGGAAGGAAGGAAGGGAGGAGGGAGGGAGGGAGGGAGGGAGGGAAGGAAGGGAGGGAGGAAGGAAGGAAGGAAGGAAGGAAGGGAAGGAAGGAAGGAAGGAAGGGAGGGAGGGAGGGAGGGAGGGAGGGAGGGAGGAAGGAGGAAGGAAAGGAAGGAAGGAAGGAAGGAAGGAAGGAAGGAAGGAAGGGAAGGAAGGAAGGAAGGAAGGAAGGAGGAAGGGAGGAAGGGAGGGAGGGAGGGAGGGAGGAAGGGAGGAAGGGAGGGAGGGAGGGAAGGAGGGAGGGAGGGAGGGAGGAAGGAAGGAAGGAAGGAAGGAAGGAGGAGGGGAGAGTGGGGTTCCAGCTTCCCCAGCTGCGTTTGAGACTGCATGCTATAGCTGCTGGGCGCCCCGGCCAGCTCCTGGAGGCGGCCCACAAAATGGAGGGGGGAAGGGCCGACCCCTGACTCCATCTGACGAATTCCCAGTGATTCCCGCTTCTGGGAGCTGCCTACCTTGGCTCGAACTCGATTTGCTCCGCTAATCTGGTCTTGAGGTAGCATCCCTCCCTCAAGTTCGAGCCAACGGTAGGCAGCTCCCAGAAGCGGGAATCACCAGGAATTCGTCAGATGGAGCTGGGGCCGGCCCTTCCCTCCTCTCCATTTTTTGTCCGAGCCTGGGTGCCCCGCCCAGGAGCTGCCCTGGGGTGACAAGCTCATAACATGCAGAGCCTCACACGCAGCTGGAGAAGCTGGAACTCGGCTCTCCCCAGGCTTAGCTGACCATGGGGCTCCCAGGAGGACAGATGGGTTTTGGGAGTGGCCCATCACCTCTGGGGATCCCAGAAGCAGCTGGATGAGACTCGCCCACCACACTAGCCGCCACCTACGCTGTCCAGACACGACCTGCCATGAGGCCCCTAAGTCCATCAAACTAGTAGAAACAGTTATGTCTTTTAATGTACCGCATTCTACGATGTGTAGGAAAGTTAGGCGGAGGGAGAGATAGAGAGCAGAGAAAAGACATACAGAACCTGCCAAGTAGTTGAGGTATGGGAGGGGGAGGGAGGTGGGGACATTGGTGATGGGAGATGGGTTCGGGTGAAAGGATGGGTGTTGGAACACTGTAGAACCATAACTCTACATGAGCATCTTGCAATTGTATGTCTAAAAGTGGTGTAATAATAAAATTTGAAAAAAAAATGAGGATAGTGGCACTTTTAATATAGTAACAGTTTAACATTATAAACAATACACACACACACATACACACACAAACAGACGAGGGCAAAATGTATGGAATAACACTTGTGACTTATTAATGCAAATTGTTATAAAGCTTTTTGGAAATAATCTGGCAATAAATTAAAAAATGGAGGCAAGAGAGATAGTACAGCAGGTAGAGTGTTTTCATTGCATCTGACCAACCCAGTTAGATCACCAGTATCCCATACAGTCTCCCAATTCCCACCAGGAGTGACCCTAAGCGCAGAGTCAGGAGTAAGTCCTAAGCATGACGGATCACTTGTCACTTGTCTTCCCATTGTTCATTGATTTGCTCAAGCGGGCTTCATTATGGGCCAAAAACAAAACAAAGTTGAAGCATAGATAGTGACTAATATATGTCACTTTAACAAGAATATACTCTATATATTTTAAGTGTTTGTTATTAATATTATACAGCAACATAAAATTATTTTACACTAAATGAACAGAAAACAAAATAAAATTAAAACTATGTAAAAAATCCATACAGAAGTCACATAGACAGAAATACATTTAAAAGATAATAATGGTTGAATTAGGTTATTAGGTTGGTGGGATTATGGTTTGTCAGGGAAGCCGCTGGGGTCCCCGACAGTGCCGGGAAGCGAGTTCCCTTCTACCTCCCAGGGCGGCAGGGAATGGATGAAAACTCAGGAATCCGGCAAGTTTTTAAAATACTTTACTTGGGGCTGGAGTGATAGTCCAGCAGGTAGGACGTTTGCCTTGCACGCGACCGGCCTATGCCGCCCAGGTTCGATCCCGGCATCCAATATAGTCCCCGGAGCACCGCCAGGAGTGATTCCTGAGTGCAGAGCCAATAGTAACCCCTGAGCATCAGAGGGTGTGACCCAAAAAAGCAAAATTAAATAAATAAATAAATAAATAAATAAAATAAGATAAGATAAAATACTTTACTTATCACAGGTTCAGGCATACAAATCAGCAATTGGAAAAACCCTGTGCTTAGGATTCCCGGCTAGAACCCCAGCCACGTGTAGGCCAAGATGGCGGCCACCAGGTGTTAAGGCCCTGTAAAGAGGAGACAAAGACAAGACTCCCAAGAAGAGTGAAAGCCCCAAAGGAGAGCCCAAAAGAGCAAGAGAGAGGAAGCAGGCTAGTTTTATCCCCCTGCAACTCAGACCTCCCACTTTTAGGGGAAGCAGGAAGGGTCAAATGCCCTCAGGTAATTTCTCCCAGCACCTCACCTAGGCCCTTTTATATGCTAATGTCTTGAGCCAAGATCTGCCTGGAAAAGCCTTTATAGGGTAGAGAAGGGGGTTTCTGAGATGGCATGTCTCTGTACCAAAGACTATACTAATGCCAGTTAAATATTTCTCCAAGCCTTCACAAGAGTCTCGTCTACTTCATGGTAGTTTTGTACTTTAGTTGCCTTTGAGTTATCAGGGAGCCATGCTTGCTTGCTTGGAGGCAAACAGCATTTCTCTCTGGTCTAATTACTTAGAGATCCAACGTGGCCAGGCAAATATGCAGGTAAGATCGGAGCTAGTCCCACGATGATTGTGGTAGCATGAGAAAATATTTATATCAGCCAGTACAGAATACATGGTCAAATAAACTGCCACATTTAAACTACCCCCTATCTACGAAGTGACCTGCAGGAGGCAATCCTGGGCAGATGTAGAGGCTCTTAGTCCTGCAACAATGGGTGGTATTATTTTCTGTAATATAATTTCATGTTTTTATCATTGTGATTAAATGAGTAAGATTTCTTTTGAGAGCTGTAAAATTACACTATTATTTAATAACATTAAAAATTAATAAATTCCATTGTTTGCCAAGACTGAAAACAATGAACATTAAATTCTTAAGCTCCATTTGCTTTTTAAAAGTATTTCCTTTACTATAGAACTATCAAGCTAAATTATTTTCTGGAGAAGAGTGACACTCTGTGGAGAAACAACAGTGAAACGTAAAGTAATTTATCTTATTTATTCATTTACTTCCCATTAGCTCAAAAAAGAAAAAACACAATGTAGATGAAAAATAATTTGACTTATTTCTTCATTTACTTCCCACTAATTCAGAAAAGAAAAAAATGGCGGTACAGAAATCAGAATAAATCAAAGTCAGTTTAAGGGTGACAGTGTAAACAAATGGAAGCTGAAATCTGAAACCAGGAGGCAGGAGTGATAACAGTGATTAAGGTGCTTTCCTTGTAAACTAAGCAGCTGACCCAGGTTCAGTCCTCAGCCCCTGCCACCCCATATTGTCCCCAAGCCTTGCTAATCCCTGGGCACAGAACCAGTAAGGAAGCCCTGAGAACACTCAGGTGTGAAAAAAAAATCCAAAAACCAGTTCCAGGGCTGGGATGTGATTCCAGTGTAAAGTACAGACCTAGCATGAGTTCAATTCCCAGCTCTGTATGGTCCCCTGAGTCCCACCATCTGATCAACCAGCAACCCCATCAGGCCCACACCATACACCAAGCATTGTCTACAGGGACCCAAGGCCTTCCACCTCTACAAGGCACTGGGTCCCCGTGGGCAATGCCAAAAAAATAAATAAATAAACAACTCACTAGATCACTAGACATCCCATTGTTCATCGATTTCCTAGAGCGGGCGCCACTAACATTTCCATTTGACCCTATCATGTGCCAGTGTAGCCCAATGGCATCTGGTTGCTTCAGGACAACCAAATAAATAACAACTAAACAACAACCAAAATATATAATTAGGAATAAACAGGGGTAAAAATATGGATTATAATTGTGAAGACAAGTCTAAAAGTATTTAGATTATATATCTGGGAGAATCTGGAATATTGCTAACTGTGACATCACCACACAGCCTCACATACTGACTAACCAACTCAGAATAAAGTATTTTGCCCACCAGTGAGCTCATTCACACAAAAAAACACATATGTACTTGTGAACATATATGCATTATGCATGCACACACATCTGCAATTTTTGGGGGAAGCGGGTGGAGTGGAGCACACCTGACTGTGCTGAGGATCAAATCAGGGTTGGTCGCAATCAAGCCAAACTCCTTAACCCTTATTCTAACTCTCTGTTCCATGCCTACCACATTTGAACACCTGATTGAATACCTGATTCTTTGTGTGTCCTTTTAAAATAACGGTATTTAATTAAGAACAATGATTAACAAAGTTATTGACAACTGAATTTTAGACATTTAAAATTTCAACACCAATCCCACCACCAGTGTCAACTCCCCTCCACTGGTGTTCCCAAAATTTTCTACTCCATCTCCTACCCCCAACCTGTCACCTTGAAAGGCATAAGGTTTGCCTTAGAGAGTTTGGTGGTTGTAGTTTAGATCTTTAGTTTTCAGTGTTGTTGAGTCAGCTATAACACTCTCCCATAACACCAGTAGAGCTGAAGCCCCTACCCGTTCCACTACTTCCTTTTTTCATCTTTGTTCATGCCTTGATTTCATTCCTTCTCCCCCTAATCTCTGGGTTCAAGGATGATCTAGAAACCCCTCTTTACTACATTTTACTACATATTACTACTCCTTACTACATATTGCTTATTTCATTTATTCTATGTATCACAGACAAATGAGCTCATCCTGTGTTGAGTGAAGAAACCAGAAGAAAGACAAACATAGGATGATCTACCTGATCCTTTTACCAAATGGCCATAAACAGAATACTGTAAAAGGTTAGTGGAAACAGGGGCCGGAGCGATAGCCCAGCGGGTAGGGTATTTGCCTTGCATGTGGCTGGCCCATGCTGGCCCGGGTTCGATCCCCGGCATCCCATATGGTCCCCGAGCACCGCCAGGAGTGATTCCTGAGTGCAGAGCCAGGAGAAACCCCCTGAGCATTGCCGGGTGTGACCCAAAAAGAAAAAAAAAAAAGGTTAGTGGAAACAAGGGTCAGGAGAAATGGTCCATGGTTGGAAGTTTACCACAGTGGTGTTGGGGGAGGGCTTTTAGGATAGAGAAGGGACCACTCTGACAAAGATAGTTGGAAATGATCACTCTGGATAAGAACTGAGTTCTGGAAATAAGTAAAGCAATGAACATGATAACCTTTCAGTACTTTATTGCAACCATAATGCCCAAAAGTCAAGAAAGAGAGCAAGAAAGAAGAAAAATACCTTGTAGAGGCAGGTTGTTGGGAAGGTGTGGGAGGAAAATGAGGCTTTGGTGTGAAATGTACACTGGTGATGGGATGGGTGATGGAATAGTGTATGACTGAAACCCAATGACGAACAACTTTGTAACTGTGTATCTCATGGTGATTCAATTAAAAAAAAATCTTTTTTAACTGTATCGGGCCATAAAGCAAAAGAAAGTAATTTAAATTAGAAAAAATTGATTCAAAATAATGTAAATCTTGTTTCAGAATTTTAATCATAGAAATCAAGTACTTTTTTAAAATAAATGTTTTATATGTGTATCTACAAACATAATTAAATAATTGTATAAGGTATAGTTTTTAAATCTATTGAAAAAGGAGTACATGTGTAATTGAGCAGGCTAACTTACAGGTTCCATCTTTTTTTTTTGGGAGTCACACCCAGCAAGGCTCAGGGGTTACTCCTGGCTCTTCACTCAGGAATTACTCCTGGCAGTGCTGGGGAAACCATATATGGGATGCTGGAGATCAAACCCGGGTTGGCCACGCACAAGGCAAACATCCTACCCACTGTGCTATCACTCGCGCCCCAGGTTCCACCTAGTTCTCCACATAAATACTTCTGGCTGTCCTTAGCCTTCATCTATTTCTTAGTACAAAGGAATGTTCTCATACATTGTGTTAATGTTAACCAAGGAGTCAATTACAAATGAATGAGAGAAGAACAATCACCAGGTCCTCTGGAGAAGATTTTCGAAGGCTGTCCCCAGGCCCCTAAGGCAGGAATGTGTATGCCAAAGCTTTGACCAGAAACAGTACAACATCACTAAACCACTCTTGCCAGTTGCACTGCTACTTACCTGGTCCCCTCCTCACTACCTACCATGCCATTACTCCTTTTCTCATTATATACGCCCTAAACATCATCTTTGGGTATTGGTACAATAAGGTCAACATTTTCTTAGGCTGAAAGTACCTGAATAACCCTCTTTTCCTGTATCCCTACGTCTTTTTGAGTAAAGACTTTAAAACGGCAAGCAACTGGAGCCTTGTATTGGGGATGGGGGTTGATGAGCCAGCCAGCCAGGAAGGACTATACAAAAAGAGGGTTTAACAAATGTGTGGGAGTCAGAGGTTAGGTAAGACAGAGAAGGGAACATGTGCTAATAATTGTCGAAAGGGCTAATACCAACCCTTCAATTGAGCATTAAATACAGGCAAAAAGATGCACATGATAACCTCTAAGCGTATGTATTGTAATCCACAATATGTAAGAGAAGGAAAAGAGAGTGAGTGAGAGAGGGAGAAAGAGAGAAAAGAGATATAAAGAACCTGCCATTGAGGCAGGCTAGGGAGGCAATAGGGGACATTGGTGGTGGGAAATGGGCACTAGTAGTGGGATGGCTGCTGAAACACTGTGTGACCAAACCCCCAAACATGAACAACTTTGTAATTGTATATCTCACAGTGGTATAATAAAATATTAATTAAAAAACAATTATGAGGAAATAAACTTATTGAGTGCAATGTGTTTGGAAGTTTAAAAAAATAGAGGGTTTAGCCCTGTTACTCCTCAATTGTCAGCACAAGCCGAGGCAGTGCCAGGCTTATCTGATCATATTACCAGGAGCAGCAACAGCCCCGAAGCAGGTGACAGTCCATATAAGTAGATAACCCTGTTAGAAAAAATTGTGAGACTTCCAGCAGTTGCCAAAGCCCATTTGTCTTAAGGACAACTCCCCCTTTCCATCCCCTCAGAGCATCAGCTACCCCAGGCTGTGTTGGTGGAAAATAATCATTTCCAATTAGAAGGAATCAATGAACTCCAAGACTTAGTGAGTTCCTCTTGTTCAACACCAGAAATCCTCTGTACTCATCAGTTACGGCTTTTTAAGCCATTTGAGATCGCTAGTCATCTGTGGTCCAAGCGGGGCGCCTGACAAGGGACTTCTACTGTCTCCTTGTTTGAGAATTTGTATTGAGATATAATTGATAAATGGCATTTTATTAGTTTAAGGTATATTTACTGAATTTTCCTATAACTATCACAAATTATGATGTGTCTTTATTGATAACCCAAGGCACTCTATTCAGGAAATTCTTGAGAATAATATGGTTAGTAATGCGATTATTTCATATCTTTATCAATTCATAGCAGGTTTGTGTATTTTATATACATATATATCATGGTACGATACAGTACCAGGAGTCACAATCTACCTACCTAATCTCAACGGCAGAGCCTGACAAGCCACCCGTGTTTTATTTACTTGTTATGCCAAAAACAGGTAACAATTATGGACCTCAGTTCCATGACCTGAAGAATGGTTTTGGGCTCTTCCTGTCCCTGGAGCAAGCAGATGCCCTTGGGTTACACTTGCTTGTGACAGGACTAATGGAGATGCTACTAGTGCCCACTCGAGCAAATCAATGAACAATGGGAAGACAGTGATGCAGTGATACAGTGATACCAGGAGTCAAACTCGAGGCAACACATAGGCAAAGCATAAGTTTTACCTTTGATTCCAAATCCTTAGCCAAGTTAATATATATCATACAATATATAATAAATATAATATGTGAAATATGTATAATATAGGTTCATATTTCTAAACTTTCAAAAGCAGATAACTCACATCTTCATACCCCTTCAAGTATCAAAGTCTATGTTGAATTTATGTTAAATTTAATTTAAAATATTTATAGTCCTTAAATATTTAAATAAATTATTCATATTATTTAATTATATCTTAATTACTTTAATAATGCTAAATTAGGGTCAGAGTGATAAGTTAAAAGAGCTTTCATGGGGAGCCCTGGGTTTAATCCCTAACACTATATAGTCCCCTGAGTCCACCTGATACAACACAAAACCTAAAGGGAAAAAAGATAAACTTATAAGTATTTGTTACATGAGTTCTCCCCTCTACTTCATCACTTGAATCCGTTATTCATCGATTTGCTAGAGCGGGCACCAGTAACATTTCCATTGGACCCTATCACGTGCCAATGTAGCCCAATGGCATCTGGTTGATTCCAGGAATATGAAGAGCCTCAAACCGTTCCTTCAGGGTCTTGACAAGGAAGTCTGACCATATTGTAGGTGGGCGGCCACATGATCTTTTGACATCCCGTGGGATCCAGGCAGTAATGGCTCTAGTCCAGCGGTTGTCTCCAAATTGCATTCCATGTCCAGCCCATCTGATTTTTGATGCCTTGGCAAACGAGACAGCGCCCCTGATTCTGGAATAGCGACGGAGGTTGGAACTCCGGATTTCTTCTCTCCCTACACACTAAAGAAAATGATCTCATCTACATTTACTATAATAATATAAGGATTTTTTTGCATTTTTTACCATCATTAATTTGAATAATTCAAGTATCAGGAACTCATATAATAAAGGAATAGAAGAAGGGAAATCAATGTTTCCAGCCTGTGATCACAGCATCACATGCTTATCAATCTGATAAAATACTTAAAGAGAGACACTGCCTGATTTCATTCCTACCCCCTGTACTTCACAGCTGAGCATTCTTTTTTTTTTTTTTGCCCTTTGGGTCATACCTCAGGGGTTACCTCCTGGCTCTGCACTCAGGAATGACTCCTGGCAGTGCTCAAGGGACCATATGGGATGCCGAGGATCTAACCCGGGTCCAGCCAGGTGCAAGGCAAATGCCCTACCCGCTGGACTATCACTACGGCCCCCACAGCTGAACATTCTTCGGCAAATGATTTAACTTCTAGGCATGATGGTTTTTTGAGAGGGATAACATTTGTTGTATACTATCTCACAAAGTTGTCGGTATGATTAAAGTAATAATATATAAAGAGCTTACACTTTGCCTCTCTCGTTAGGAGTTGCTATCACAGGGACCACACTCTGAGCAAAAACAGAATTTAGGGGACTGTGAGAACAGCAAACTTAGCTTGCATGTAGAGGCATATGGAAAGCTTCAGAACCATTATTTCATTTTAAGAGGGAAAAGGGCAAGACAAGCCTATGGATGTCCAAAGATGCGGATTCAGAGCACATACTTTGCAAGTGGGAAGCCCATATTTGATCTCCAGCACGCATGGTCCCCTGCATTGCCAGGGAGTGTCCCTCAAGCATAGAATCGAGTGGGTAGTGGCTACTATCAACCCCAGAACTGTTAGACATGGCTCAAAAAACTGAAAGAAAAGAAATACAGGCCCATGATATTACTTGTCTCCTGTAGCTGCATAATAAATGACCACAAACTAACGCTGCTTACAAAAATAGAAATGTATGCTCTCATAATTCTGGAAACCAAAAACCTATAGTCACAGTGTTTCCAAGGTCACATGTTCTATAATGTAGGTTCTAAAGAGAATCTGTTCATTGTTTCTCCCAATCCTATTGGATATTGACTTTCTTTGCCTTCTCTCTTGAGACTACATCACTTAATCTCAGATCTCTCTTTTTCTTGATCTTCTCTTTTATCTCAAATATTCCTTTGCCTTTCCCTTTGAAGGATAAATTGTGATTGGATTTAAGACCACCCATTGGGGCTGGAGGGATAGCACAGTGGGTAGGGCGTTTGCCTTGCATGCAGCAGACCCCTAGAGCAATTCCTGAGTGCAGAGCCAGAAGCAACCCCTGAGCATCACTGGGTGTGACTCAGAAATCAAAAAAATAAATAAATAAGTAGATAGATAGATAGATAGGTAGGTAGGTAGACAAACAGACAGACAGACAGACAGACAGACAGACAGACAGACAGACAGACAGACAGACAGACAGACAGACAGACAGACAGATAGACAGATAGATAGATAGATAGATAGATAGATAGATAGATAGATAGATAGATAGATAGATAGATAGATAGATAGATAGATAGATAGATAGATAGACCACCCAGATACTCCAGGATTACCTCTTAATCTCAAGATATTTACATTTATAAAGACTATAAACATAACTTTATATATAAATTAAAAAAAAAAATAATAAAAATTAAATTTATATATAATATATAAATATAAATTACATTTATAAAGACTTTATAAATATAAAGTACAGTATTTAAAATATGCACATGCTTTTTTTGCAATTAATAAAAACATTTTATTAGGTATCATTTGTACATGCTTCAGTTTGTGTTGCTTGGAGTAATTTGCAGATTGGAATGTCATCTCCCAAGATTAACGAGAGCTGAATTTCATCCTGACACACCAAAATACCATTTTCAAAGCACAGTTTCCCTTCTTTACACAGAGACATGGGTTTTTGTCAGACTAAGAAGGGAAAACTATCTTGCACACTGGTCAATAACATACAACAACATCTAAGGTGTTCTTGGTTCGGAAACTGCTGAGGGAGGGAAAGGTAAACTTGGCTGCAAAAGCCAAACTCCAGATGAAGACGCGGTCCTTCCTGGGGGGGGAAGAGTAGGGGTGAGGGATCTGAGGAGGGCGGGTCCTTCATAAGCACTTCAGGAGGAAAGAGTTGCAGGAGGTTCCTTGTGGACAGTCACACAGCTTGCTAATCCTGGCTCCCTTCCTCACTGCACACTGCTCACCAGCATCACACATGGGGTCTCCTGGCTCTGCACTCAAGACTTACTACCAACGGTGCTCAGGGGGACCCATATGGGATTCGGAGGATCGAACCTGGACTATCACTCTGGCCCTTAGACATAACTCTTTGCAAAATCACCAATCAAGCCTCTAGACCTCTATTTCCAAATTTCTGGTTTTAGGAGACGGATTTTTATGTTATCTCTCAATGTTTCCATATCAGGTTAGTTATAAAATATAATAGGAAAATAAAACACTAAGAAATCCATTTTAAATTTGAAGGAAAGTTGACATCTATTTTAAATTCGAAGGAAATGCCTAAGATATAGAAAGTTGTTATTTAAGATTTAAGCTAGGTGAGTCTGTGTGTTGTACATGGGACCCCCTATCCTCTCAAGTGCCTTTCTGCTTCCTATTCCCAAAATC
The DNA here is from genome assembly GCA_021461705.1 of Cryptotis parvus. Classification (NCBI taxonomy): domain Eukaryota; kingdom Metazoa; phylum Chordata; class Mammalia; order Eulipotyphla; family Soricidae; genus Cryptotis; species Cryptotis parvus. The sequence goes on from JAJIBD010034994.1 coordinate 23,436, forward strand.
TATTAGCAAAGTTTAATGACAAAAGGCAGTTCAGTTATATATGACATAATTGCAGAAATATGAAAGTCCATTATCTTTAAAAAGCAAATAAGATACCCACCTACAATAGCTACGATCATGTCACTCATCCACTACTGCTGCTCTTCAGCTTCACAACTAAATCTCAGAGAAAAATGCAAGCCACATAGCTAAAAATCCATGGACACATCGGTCTTCCAGCTGGAAACTCTGGACCACCCCTGTGAGAAGGGCAGGCCAAGTCCCTGCCCTGTCAAAGCCCTGGCAACTGAACCCACACCCCACCACTGCTGCCATGCGAGCAACCCAACTCTACTGCTTCACTAACAATCTCTATAGAAACATCAAACTGCAAAAATTTCAGGTACTCCGTGTCCAGGCTGAAAGCTTTGGGGTCTTCTCAAGAGTAGGGGGTGAGCATCCTCCCTCCTCCAAACTCACCATGTCGGGGTACACTGGGTGCCCTGAAAAAATTCAGGAGCAGGGTCAGGGGATCCCCTTTGCCCCAGGGGATTGGCGGCAGGTGGATGGAGAAAATGCAAGAATCCAGCAAAGTTTCAAAAGGCTTTACTCTCACAGGTTCTGGTACACAATCCAACAATAGGAAATACCCCAGATTTAGGTTCCTAGCTGGGCCCTGGGTTTAGAATCCTAGTCCAATATGGCCACCACCACCTGATAAGGCCCAACAGGGAAGATAACAGAGAGCAGGAAGGCAAAAGACAAAGACCAAAAGATGCAGAAGAAAGCAGGCAATAGCTTTATATTTTTTCAATACAGACCACCCACACCAACGGGAAGCAGTCAGGGTCAGTTCTCCTCAGGTAACTTCTCCCAGGACCTCACCTAGTTCTTTTGAAATGTTAATGTTGCCCAGCCAAGGTCTGCCTTGGAAGTGACCCTGCAGGGTAGAGTGGGGGGATAGGCATGTATCTGCATCAATGAATATTCTACAGCCAGGTAGATATTTCCCCAAGCCTTCACAAGATTCTCGTCTTTACTTCCTAATTCTTTTGTATATTAGCCTTTAGACTTATTAGAGAGCCATGCATACTTGCTTAGAGGCAAACAACATTTCTCTCTGGTCTAATTATTTAGAGGTCCAACGCGGCTAGGTAAATATGCTGGTAATATCTAGCTAGACCTACGATGATTGAGGTAGCATGAGAGAAAATATTTATACCAGCAACATAGAATACATAGTAAAATATACTGCCACATATCAAACTGTCCTCCTATCTACAAAGTGGCCTGCAGGAGGCAACTCCAGACAAGATGCAGAGGTCCAGGGAAGAGTGTACTGCAACACCACCATACTTCTGGAAGTCCTGGAAACTATGGCCACCTCCCCACAGCCACCACCACATCAGGTCACTGGACAGTTTTACAGATCCCGAAGTTTCAAGACATACCAAATTTCACAATACTGAAATCCCAGTAGGAACACATCAAAGTAGATGGGAAAGTAGCTATAGAAACCAAGTGAAAACAGGGGCTGGAGCGATAGCCCAGCGGGTAGGGCGTTTGCCTTGCACGTGGCCAGCCCATGCGGGCCCAGGTTCGATCCCCGGCCCGGGTTCAATCCCCGATATCCCATATGGTCTCCCGAGCACTGCAAGGAATAATTCCTGAGTGCAGAGCCAGGAGTAACCCCTGAGCATCGCTGGGTGTGACCCAAAAAAGCAAAAAAAAAAAAAAAAACACACACAACTAAAGACAAAATCAATAATACAGAAGACTCAACCAGCAACACACAGTTTAGTAAATCCTTAGACAAGGCCTTAAAATCCCCACAAGGAGATATAACATTATTTTCATTAATTTTCCTTTACTGAAGTATTTTTGACAATTTCATTAGCCCTTCATTTATATCAAGCAATATAAAATAAATTATGGTGAAGTCTATTATACACATTCCCTGGGTGATGCGTAACAGAAGCTTTAGCTGTGTGTCTGTTAGGAACTTTCAGGTTTTATCATCAGTGGTAGTTGAAATTCTTTAGTTCCGGAGTTAACCCTCCATCACATTTCCTTCTTCTAAGTACAGATGAAGTGGCTGGTTTATGGTAGTGGTTCACACTCTGCTGTGTATCAGAATCAACTGTGATAGTGATTAAAGTTTCTGAATCTCTAGATAAGGAGGCAGCCTGAGAATTCACATTGCTAGTAGATTTCCAAGTGAAATTCCTGGTCTAGGGCTCACACCAAACTAGGCTTAGGAAGGCACCATTTTGCAAATCCCTCCAAAACAAAACATTAAGTTCCATTTGACTCTATTCTGGGCGGTGAGAACCATTTGCCAGCTGAGCCTTGAGGAAGGCCTTGAGGATGGAGCCCCTGCCAGGTTAGAAAGGTGAATGAGACTGCGTCGTTTACTGTTCTGGGAAGGGGCAGGGATACCCCCACTTGCTTAGGGGCTTGCTTTTGCCCGGCATTCAGGGATGGATGACTCCTGCTGGGACTTGGGGGACCATACAGGCTTCCAGGGACAGAACCCTGGTCTGCTGTATCATGCAAGGCGAGCACTCGACCTGCTGTACTCTCTCTGGCTTCCATTCCAAGAAACATTTAAAACTTGAGGGGCCGGAGTGATAGCCCAGTGGGTAGGGCGTTTGCCTTCCCACGCAGCCGGCCTGTGCCGGCCTGGGTTCGATCCCCGGCATCCCATATGGTCCCCCGAGCACTGCCAGGAGTAAGTCCTGAGTGCAGAGACAGGAGAAGCCCCCTGAGCATTGCCGGGTGTGACCCAAAAAAGAAAAAAAAAAAAAAAAAACTTGATTGGGGCCAAAGCGATAGTACAGCAGGTAGGGCTTTTGCCTTGCACGAGCCGACTCGGGTTCAGTTCTTGGCAGATCATATGGTCCCCTGAGCACTGCCAGGAAAATTTCCTGAGTCCAAAGCCAGGAATAACCCCTGAGCATTGCTGGGTAGGACCCAAAAAAGCAAGAAACAAAACAAAATCAAGTGCATTTAGATGCATTTTATGTATATTAAAATTGTGTATGATGAACGCTTAATTTTTCTTGGCATTTTACTGTTTTGAACTTGATTTGTGAGACAGACATGGGCAGAGCTGCTACTGGCTCTCACTGTGCCCAGCCGCTCATGAGGCACCCGGGAAGGATGGCAGGTTCTAGCCCTGGCCTGCCACCCCAGCAGAGACTCACAACAAGCCAGATTACCCCCACTCCATGAGGGCCTCCATTTTCCACATCCTGACTTCCCCCTCGTCAGAACTCCCACCCAGCAGACCAGCCTATCACAGCTCGGCTCGCGTGGCCGCTTGCCGCCCAGTTCATAAATAAATGCTGGATTTTGAGATGACTACAAGAGTATGCTACCCGCACGGCAGAGCCTGGCAAGCTACCCGTGTCGTATTTGATATGCCCGATACCAGTAACAATTATAGACCTCATTCCCATGACCTGATGGAATGGTTTGAGCCTCTTTATGTTCCTGGAGCAAGCAGGTGCCCTTGGGCTCTACTTGCATGAGACAGGTCATATGGAGATGTTACTGGTGCCCGCTCGAAGCAAATCGATGATGAACGGGAAGACAGTGATACTGTGTGCCTGCTAAGGAGCAGAGGCTTGTAGGTGGTTGGGAAAAAAGGAACAATGACAGAGGGAAGATCACTCTGGTGGTGGAATTAGTGTAGGAACATCAAAAGCCATAACTTCATTATGTATAATTAGTAAAATACAATGCTTAATAAAGAATTTTATTTATTTATTAAAAATATGGGGCTGGAGCGATAGCTCAGCGGGTAGGGCGTTTGCTTGCACGCCCAAGCCTGTGCTGGCCCGGCTCGATCCCCGGCATCCCATATGATCCCCCGAGCACCGCCAGGAGTAATTCCTGAGTGCAGAGCCAGGAGTAACCCCTAGGCATTGCCGGGTGTGACCCCAAAAATCAAAAAGAAATAATAATAAAAATAAAAATAGAGGGCCACCTTCCCCTTGAGGTGTAGCAGGTGTGGCTGCAGTTCCCAGCTGCACTGGCAGGTAGCAGACAGAAGATAGGCTTTTCTACACCCCCAGGGCTCTCCCCTGTGGGCCCTGGATGGTGGATGGTCTGATATAGGAAAAGACTGGGCCCCCTGGGATGAACCCAGAGCCATGGTTGAGACTCTGCAAGCTACCCGTGGTGTATCTTATATGCCAAAAACAGTAACAATAGAGATGAACTGGACAAGGGACAGACCAGAAGCAGCAGCGCCTGCGCAGTCCATAGAGTCTCTGAGGAATCGGCTAGTCCCCAGCCAAGACCAACGTAGCTGCTAGGGTAAAGCAGTCATGTGGGGGAAGCCACGTTCACCAGAATTGGAGCAGGGATTTGGGCTCCTCCCTCTCCATGCCAGTGGGCATGGCTATGGGTTCACAGTTTCCACAATCAGATGAACCGGACAAGGGGCAGACCAGACACACAGTTGTGACAGTGTGCAGCTGCACAAGAGACTTAGATAAAAAAAGTAGGCTAGGACCAGGTCCTTCCCAGGATCTTTCACATCTTTATACTATAATGATCGCTGTAGTTGTAGCAACTGGGGAAGGTTGATGGGGAATGAGGAACTATAATGTCACACTAGAACGCACTACTGAATATACACATAGAGACTTGCATCATAAACCGTAAGGCAAGTCACGAGGTGTAGGAGGAGAGAGAAATACAGAGACAGAAATAGAGATAGAGAGAAAGATGAGAGATTCAGACGCACAGGGGAGAGCTGCCATCCGGCTCTCCCTACCTCAGCTGACCATGAGGCTCCCAGGAGGCAAGATGGATTTTGGGAGTGGGCCCATCACTTCTGTAGGGTCTCAGAAGCAGCTGGATGAGACTCACTCACCATAATAGCCGCCATTATCATGGTCCGGACCCCACAGCTCATCAGAAGCC